>JAGGAQ010000029.1:0-88207 GCA_017657225.1 Termitomyces sp. T69sscA
GTTTGGGGGCGAAGCCCCCAAGGGAGCGAAGCTCCCCACTGCTAAGACTCGGGCCGAAGGCCCGAGGCGTAGCTCGTAACCCAATAAAGCATGAGTAATTTCTTACATCATCACGGACAAGCACAAGCAAGTCTGGATTGTTTGGGGAAGGCAAAATAGTAGGGATGTTGTAAATGTTTGAAATTACGCTTCTTCCATATCAGCATTGTGTACCTCAAGATGATATTGGAAGCTCATTGCCTCTGGCAAGGTAGACACCATAATACAAAATGATTCAATCTCAAGCAACTGATCGTTGCATAGTAATACCGCGATGGGCGAAGACAGATTGGTTCTATGACAATCCTCTCGCATCCATATAAATTGGGTAGAGGCGAGGCCAACTAACCTTGAAATTTAGTGTTGTATGTACGTTTTCCCTTCTTGACACAAAGGCTGACAATATTAAGCCTCAGCCCGATCTTCATCTGCCTTCTGAAATGCATCTGCCCAAAGTCCCTGAGTAGCTTCCTCTCGCTTTATTCTATCACGATCTCCCTCCAACTTGATGATGGTAGTGGTGTTGTCTGTTCAGAGCTGGCCCAGGGTACACCCGCAACAAAACGGTATATAAGCTTCAACATTCGATGTCTCTCTGCTTGATTCTCAACCTTTCCATTGGCAAGACTCACGGTTCCCAGTGAACCTTCTCCCAGAGACCTTTCTTTTTTTCCGCCTGCAGGCAGTTCAGTCGCATCATGTTGTTCCGAGTTATTCTTGCAGTCTTTGCATTAATCCTGACTGCCCATGCCAACACTGGAGAAAGTGCGTAACTATGTGTTGCCATTGTTTCCAGAAATTTGATCATGATTCTTCTTTTTCTTTCAGCCACGTTCTTTGAACCAGGTACGTAGGCGATTGAAAACTTGATTGGTCATCCTTCCAACATTGTGAAAGGGTTGGGTGCATGTGGCGTCCAGAACACAAGAAACGATTTGATAGTTGCTGTATCAGCAGAATTCTTTGATTCATTCCCGTAGGCTTCCTTCGACTCCGAAGTCATTTCAGATGCCTGACCATTAAGCAGAGGTGCCACAGCAAACCCAAATCTGTGAGTTCCTTCCCTATCTCATCGAACATTATCAAACAATAACTTCGTATAGCAATCCAATCTGCAACCAAAGGCTTACAGCACAAGGTTAGTGACCTTGGTAACAATCCTTGTAGTTGAACGCTTTCAACGTTGAATCCAGCTGGGAGCGCATCAGTGACCGTCACGATAACGGATAGATGCGCGGGCTGCTCAGGAGAGTTCGATATCGACCTTTCCCCAGCTGCATTCAAACAGCTCGCTGATCCCTCGGTCGGACGTCTTCTCGACGTGGTGTGGTCCCTGAATAGCGCTGGCGCTCCGCAAAGGAGGTCAACATCAATTGAAGGCTTGCATGTGGTATCTCTTGCGTCTAGGATTACTGCGGCACACAGGATGCTGAGACAGCGACGTGAGGCATAACGATGGTTTTGAGTTGACAAGCGGGTCTTGAATTGAATCACCGAAATTTATCGAGTAGATAGGACTGAATGGGAATAGCGCGAAAATAGACTCGCCAAATGATGATGCTGTGTAATCAAACGAATGCAAGAAATCGAGTCTTTGAGGTCGAACACGGGTAGAGACAAATGATTTATCCGAAAGCAACTTGCAGTAGTATACAATGACGAGATACCTATCTATCTAACTGTCAAAACAAAAGCAAACGATACTATAAGTAGTTGTTACAGATGCAATTTGCATTATCCATTACAACGTCTCCCACCCTCCTGCATCGAGACTGCTCTCTAATTTCCTTGCTACGATCGTTGGGATCTGATGGTTGAGCCAGTTCTTGCGGATTTCTTCCCAGCGTGCATGATGTAAGAATTGCCGACGCCCACGCCTGTTGAATGTCAAATTTGTATGGACACGAAAGGTAGATGATATCTTAAGGCATACCTCATGGATATGTCGACTTCTCCGTGTGCATCAAGATAGGGTGATTGAGCGAAAGTACCGTTATTTGCGAATAGGTAGAGAAGAGAGCAACGCTTCACCAGGAAGAAAATTCCAATAGTTCCTCCACATCTATGAGAAAAAGCATCAGTTCAGCACGGCAGGCGGAACATGACACAGCTCCTGGTCTAACTTACACCTGTGTATGCATATTACATTCACCGTGCTCACCATAATCCCTATCAACGCAACAGTTACTCTGCATGCAGCAGGTTACACCACACATCAGACATATCGCAGCATCATTAGGGAGCGTGTTACACCGGAGACATGTCAAAGCCTTGTCTCTCTGCCCAAATAAATCATCTAAAACCAGCGGCAGGCGCGCGAGGCGGTACACCGTCGGCAAATCCAACATCACACCGCAGTTGAGCTGTGATGCGGCATGGGAGTGGCCATAGTGAGCACACCAACCTGAAAGTGCATTTTGTAATGTGTCCTGGTGTGGAAGAGTTGATAAAGGAGGAATTCCGAGCATTCGTAGCAGGCGAGTGTATTCCGGCTCGTTAGGATGCGATGGTATGGTTGGAAATGCAGAAGGAAGGATTGCACGACAAAGAATTGTTGCTTTTCGGAGGAAGGGGAGGGTGTAAGCGTACAACAATTTTTCTATGCGAGCTTCACCGAACGTTTCAAACGCTACTGTAGCGGTATGCTCAAAGACGGGGGAGTGCCGAACAACAGACATGAAAAACATCCGAACATCGCCAAAGATATCTTCGTAAGAGCGCGATGGCAGTTGGACAGTGCTGAAGCTTCGAGTTTTGTTGAGGACATAAACCAAGCCGATGACTGTGCGTGCGAGAGATGCATAGTACGTCAAGACTAGGACATGCCTGAGGATCTCTGGTGCAACTGCAGCTGTTTCCACAAGGATAGTAAACGGATCCCGAAGTAGGAGGGGATATGAGAATGACGTGAGTGATGTTCTACTCCATTCTGGTAACAACCTTTTGATGATAGCTTGCCGAACAGCCTCTCTTCCTTCGTCCGGTCTTCCTTGGAAGTGAATCTTGACGAGGGCTGTTAGACAAGACAGCAATCCTCGTACCAATCTCATTTGTGTCTCAGATATATTGTCAACCATAAGCTGGCCTCTGGAGTCAACACCACGTTGAGCGGTTTCCATTGCTGCGATAGTATATCCGAGGACATCTTCGGGAAGGTAGAGGCCAGCGCCTCGCTCTCCTTGCTCAGGTTCAGGACGATCTCTTAGGTGTCGAGTCTGTTGAGAAAATGACTTGGAGATAACCATGACCGTCTCCATCATTCGTACTACGTCAATCCCTTCAGGACGCTCGTAGTTCCTGACAGCACTTGGGTATCCCGAGTCTTGCGCAGTCCAAAACACAAATTCTCCTGTACCAGTCCTAAATTGCAGGGACTCTAACAGATGATCAGGCTTCGATTTCAGTATGTTAATCCCTGCCGTCCGAATCCAGTCGGGGAAGGGTGTTTCGTTGAGATTTGTGGATGGCGGGTTTGATACTGGAAGGAGGATGTTGCCTAGACTCTTGCACAAGGGACAGATGTACTCCTTGCGAGATATGGTCTCAGGATGGTTTCGCGTGGCTTGAGCCCTGTGCCTCGCTCGAATAGATAAGCTATATTGATGAAAACAGTCCAGATGCATCATATGGCTGCAAAACGATGCATGAAGACCGAAACGCGTATGCTGGGCAGGGAAACCGTCAAAATGCGGCAACGAGATATACTTGCGCTCTTGCGTGTCATCTACAACTGGAGGGAATGTGGCTGGCGGGGCGTCTGGATTTCGATCCATGGAGTGGGGAATATCGAGGACCTCGTTGAGAAAAGCGTTACTACTCTGGCTATTTGAGCTGTCAGGATGACGTCGTAAGAAACGACTAGCTTGGAGGAAAGCGAGGGCACCAAAAGGTTTCGTCGAATCGACATCTTCTTGACAGACGATACACGTCCCAAAGGACACGTTCTGGACATTATCCGTCTCCATCTCGTCATCTACATCATCATCTCCATCGTCGAAATTTACTGCAAAGCTAGCCTGTTGTGCCTTCATCTGCTGCATGATCGCATCCTGTCGTGCCTTGGCCGCTTTCTTTTTGACTTCCTCAGCGTTTGGCGTAGAGTCAACTTGTGAAGTAACCTTGCGTCGACTCTGAACAGCATCAGGGACATGATGATTCATCTGAGTAAGGATCCAATTGACTCGAGGCTGGTACGCTTTGTAATTTTCGTGATGTTCGAACGTACATATGATGTCGACGAAAGTTAGGCCGTCTTGGAAAGTCTCACTAGCGCTCATATGCGAGAACACTGCAGCACGTTCAACGAGCGCAACCATAACAAGGTGAACTGCCTGATCGAGAATAGCTTCCGCCGATGGAGGGGCAGAACCCGACGAAGTAGTGATGGAGAGGACATTGTAAATGGAGTAGAACATGACCTGAAGCAATGCCTTCGTTTCAAATGCATTAGTGATCCCCGCAAAAGGTCCGCTGACAACATTAAAGGGTTTTGGAACTATGACTGGCTCAGAAACGCCCTCTTTCTTCTTCAGCCGATTCCGTAAAACGGTCTCCACCTCCTCCCTCTTGTTCCTTGTGTAATGATAGAAGAAAGGGTTGACTTCGTCGTACATTTCGTCCCGTAGCTCGTAAACACCCGATTCGGTCGCAGTCTCTGGGGACTTGAAATGCGCTACCTCCGTCAACATCCTCTCAAAAGAGACATCCTCAACCAACCGCTCTGCAACGCGTTTCACAAGATCTGTGTAGCTGCATGGGCCCATTGCAAGAGCATGGACAATTTCACGACGTATGGCATCATTGATAGACATTTTCGAGGGATTTGCCGTTTCGGTTAGAATGGTGATCAGAACATAAAGAAGTTCTTCCACCATGCTGGAAAGCTGGGGTCCCTCGTAAGGGTATTGAGGAACGTCGCTTCCATAATAACCCAGAAGACCAAACCGATCGAGGATGCTGATGATGACAACGCTGGGGTCGAGAACTACAAGAGCCACTTGAAGAATAAATAGGTCTTGGTCGTAGCATAGCTCGCGGAGCATATAATCACGGTAGTGAAGTAGTTGACCTCGGATAGCAAACCCGTTACGTACCCATAAACCAGTACGAATCTGAGCTATCATGGAAAGGACTGTAAAGAATTCAAGTTAGCAAGGGGATTGATACTGGAGGAATTGTAAGACACGTACCTCGTAAAGGAAAGTCAATAATCGTCAAGATGGCTTTATCATTTGCCTGCTGAAGAAGCACATCCCTAATATTCCTCATACCAACCTTTGACAGACTTTGCTCAGAGAGCAAATCAACATGCTTGAATAGTTCCGCCAAAAGCCAATGCAGCGAGTGGTGAAAGCTTACCCATCCCTCCAACACATCGAAGTCGATAACCTCATACGTCGCTCCTCCAAAAGCAACATCATGGAACGCAATAGGTGCAAATTTCTCCCGGTCCAGCCTGTCTTCAACAAGAGTGCACACAGCGAGGATATTATGAACCACCGTGCCTATAGCAGACACCAACTCAGCAGGAGTAGCATTAGAGTAAGCTTCTCCGTAAGTCTTGATCACCCTCGACAGCGACAATGTGACGTTAAACACGCTAATCCAGGCATCGGTCTCGTACTCCACATGACTCGTGACTGCACGTTTGTTGGGGTTGACACACATGAAAAGCTGGCACGTCTTAGCGAATTGCACGATGTAATCCCTATTCCGTGCAATCAGTCCTTGCACTGATTGGGTATGGCACAGGTATCGCAGGTCACTGAAGACAGGCATGAAGCGCTTGGATTTGAATGGGAAACTCTCAACGTCGAGTTTGGCGTCACTCAAGGGGGGGTAGATGATGTGTTTGTCGTCAATTTGGTTTGTGAAGAAGGCGGCGATGATGGCGAGGAGTCGCGATATGAGTTTGTGATTTCGGACGACATGAAGAGCTACGGAGGGTACGGTGAAGAGCTGGAGGGCGAAGTATTTAATCGATGTTTCTGCCTCGCGATCTACGAGGAGGTAGGCGTCAATGATTCTTGGATAGACGTTGGCAAAATGACCAGCTTGGCAAAGGTAAGTAGAGGCAGTACAACGATGCAAACCTGCACATACCGAGAGACAGCTTGTGTTCACTACTCAGTGAGATTACAGACGCGTAAATCTCTTTGCAGCTCAATCTGGGCTTCTTCCAAAGCCTCGTATGATACAAAAACAACACGTCTAGGCGGGCCGGATTTGGAATATCCTTGAACGACTGAATAGCCTGCGTGTGAGCATTGTACGAGTTGCTGTCTCGTCGTCTTGGTGACATGAGTTCCGTTGCAATGACTTCTCGCAGAATCATGTAGTCAGTCCCAAGGCGACTACGAGTAAGGTCGAGGAGCCACTCGATGATAACCTCAGATACCTGCTCCCTGAAAGTGTCGTACGCGCGGCGAATTGTAACACCGAGATCGATTTGGGTTACTGACTGAGCCATCTCGAGTAAGCGCGTGACATTTGTGTTCATGTCAATGATTTCGCGACCGTTCTCGTCAATACGATTCGCAACCTCAGTAGCTTCCTCTCTTGTCCGGTTTGTCATGTCGCACAGGAGTTTGATGACCTCCTCAAAAGAGTGCTTGTCGTCATTCCATATTACAACACAGTATTGATCCTTCATCATAGGGTCCGCCGATGGCTGAAGACGGAGATCGGTTTCGTTGATGGGAACCGATGATTCATCAGGAGAATAGTCAAGCGTGTCAAGGACAAAATCCAAGGCGTAGCCAACGGTACGCCGCATAGTCTCTTGAAGTTCGTGCGGAACAGACACGCGATCTTGCATTGGATCAGATGATAAAGGCTTCGTGCTGGATTTTGGTGTGGCATCAACGTCCGCCCGACGTGATGGTGGATGACTGGGACACTGAAGCGGTATCCTCCATGCCTCTTCGTCTCCACAGTCACAACACCCACCTGGCTGTTGCGCGATGAAGAAGCTGACGTTGTGGTCGGAATGGTTCGTTGCATGGAAGCAGTTGGCACACATCACGCAGCTGTCATCAAGTGCGCAGTCTCTGGAACGAGTTCAACCTCGATCACACAAGCAGCTGAACATTACTCACTTGCATCGGAAGCAACTGTCTCCCTTTTTGAAGATCCTACTGCACGATCTCCCTGGTATCGGTGCATCTGCGCGTCCTGCACCGGCGAAGCCAAGGTCTGATTGAACCTGACTCAGTGTCTTGTGCAACGGCAAGCTTGAGTTCGAATTTGGTAAAAATAGATGAGCGTAGGGGCCCCAAAAGGCTACATAGAGCTCAGAGAGGATCTCTGCGCGGGTAGCTGGCGTAAAGACATATTTTCTGGATCCTGGCATCGTTTCCAAGGCGAAACGAAGATGTTGTAGCGGGTCAGTCGCGCGATCGCGGTGATGCATGGGCGAAGTAAGAAACTTGGCGGGAAAGAAAGAAGTCAATGCAGACATTCCCAGAGCTGTCTATGTAGTACAATAATCTATAGAGCCCCCGAAACAGAGAGCCAGAAATTGTTGATCATGAGAGGAAGATAAAGGCCACGACTTGCTGCTTATGGAAGCAGCCAATCTTTGTCTCCTGCCACAATGTCCATTCATAAAGTTCACTCCCGAGGAATCAACCAAGTTTTCAACCCGTACATGCTATTGGTATTCAGAGAGATTGCACAGTGGACGATCGGTGCGGGCATTGGTTGATCACTGTCATTTGGGCAGGTGGAACTTGCAACACCCCTTTCTGAACAAAATTAACATCACCAGTGACAAAAGCTGTCTCTTTCCATGCTTCTGCTACCCTTTCGCTTGCACAGAAATTGAGTGGAACAAGACAGACTCCGATGACCTGTTCCTTGCTATTTAGAGGAGTTGAAGGCAGTATTGCCCTGGGAGGTCCACGCATGAACGACCGCGGTCCGTACTACATACATGTGGTCGCGTACCAAGTATGCTACGGACAGAGTAAGCCAGATACACATGTCCATTGGACCTATGGTATCCAGAATACGCCGAAACGATGCTCAATATATACTCACAGGAGTATTCGACAAATACCTTTACTTGTTCTGAGGGTTCACATGCATAATTCATTCGTCGGACGACCGTTTGCGCGATGTTACTGCTATATGCCAATGAAGTCTGAAGATCTGAAGCTTGAATTTGAAGCTTTGACGATACTTCCGTTTGATTCCGCCAACGCAAGCAATAATATATAGAGATACCAAGGGATGCTTCGTTTCGCTATCCGGGATTCCTCGCCCAACGCCTTGTTTGATTTCGTCTTCGAAGGTTGAAGAGAGGGAGAGCGGAAATAGAATCTGTTCCACTTGAAAGAAAGCGAATATGTTAGGGCACGATCAATTTTCTCACGCCACAAGCGCGTGTGCGTTGTGCTTTGCACTTTCACAAAATACATGGATTAATAGTAATAATACATATACACTAGTACAAAGCAGAGATTTTAGCCATCACATTTCCTCGTGCTGCCCATTCTAGTGCCTGGATTAGCATTGGGAATGCACTTCAACGCGAATTTTCGATGCAGACACCTAATTGTTGCTTGAGCGTTGGTATGACGTTGACAACCGCGCGAGAGTTCTGTCTCTTCCAATAACACGAACGACATCTGCAAGAGTAGGGCCATCCTAAACACGAAACAAGAAGTGAGAAGCATAAAGCATCAAAAGGAAAGATTACTGAACCTTTTGTCCGCAAAGAGCATGCCTGAGGACTGTCATAAACATCTTATAGGGAACTTTGATTCTATCTTGTTCTTTATGGATAAGAGCGAGGAAGTCCATGTTCTCCCACTCCTCCTCAGAAACAGAGCTAACGACTGGAATGACCGCTTTGAGCGTTTCAGCTGGAGTTTGAGGCACGTCAGGCACAGAAAAACTGAAAAGCGATATCTGGCTTACTTCTGTGTTCCGGTTTCATACGTTTCAGCATTTCTTGAGACTGTTCAGAGTCCAGGTTTATTTCCTCAAAGAAAAACGACCCATGGCGAACAATATCATGGAGATTAGTGACGCGGCCCTATGTTGAAAATAGTAAGGCATCGAATGACTGAAGTACAAATAGCAAGCCTGACCTGCAATGCTGATATAACGTCCTTGATATACAAGACACTGGTATGCGAGCTATACATCTCGTCAATGTCCGAAACCTCGATAATAACAAGCAATTCGGGGAGAAGATGTACCTCGTTGGGAACGCCCCCTTGACTTCAGAGTGTGCACGTTCAGCAAGTGACTGCAACCCATCAGGCGTAGACCACACTCCCATCAAAAAGTGCTTGTTCAGATACTCGAGCTTAGTTGGGTCCAAAATAGAGCTACGTTGAGTGAGTGACGTAAGCTCGAACTGCATGAAAAAAGGATGAGTTATGTCCTACACAAGAAAAAAATAACATACCTCTTTAATCATCTGAGGAAGTGTCATAAGAGTGGTACTATCTGGAGCATGCTGCAATAGCTTGCTATGCTTTGGTTGATGATCTGTTGGATCAGAAGGACGTGGCATATCATGTTTCGCGCCCCAGCCAGCCAATGCCAGCCAATTAAGTACAGCCTGAGGCTCCCAGCCTCCCCTCTTTCCATGAGAATCTCTGAATGAAAAGCACACCAAACAAGAAAAAATGACGTACGATGTAATCAATAACTTGAACATCACCCTTTCGCTTCGACATTTTGGTTCCATCCGGGTTCAGAAGGATAGGGATATGCGCGAATTGAGGAGGTTTGAGGTTTAAACAGGTGTAGAGGTCCAAGTGAAGAGGATAAGAGAGAAGCCACTCCTCGCCACGCAAAACGTGGGTGATGCCCATCTCATGATCGTCGACAACGGAAGCAAGATGGTATGTCGGGAAGAGGTCGGTTTTGAGTAGGATTGGGTCCGTCGAAAGTGAAGCATGGGCGTCTTTGACATGCCCAAACACTATGTCGAAAGGCGGAGGTCGGGAAGGGACATTGCTGTCCTGTGTATCATTCTTAATCAGAGTACAGGGAAAGGCGAGGAAAAAGTGAAACTGACATTAAGCCGAACTACCGACTTTTCACCAGCCTTGACTTTCCGCGCTACTTCTTCCTCTGTGAGATGGAGACATCTTTTGTCGTACGTCTTGTTTGACCCAGAACGCGCGAGCCGTTCGCGTATCTCCTGCATTTTGTCGACAGAACAAAAACATCGGTATGCATGCCCTGACTAGAGGCAAGTTGAGGATACTGAGAGCACGCAGTATCGAGGATTGAAACGTACATCCAGAAGTTTCTTGGCATATGACCTGTAGAGATCCAACCGTTCTGACTGTTTTCGCGTTAGAGTTGTACCCACTGAACCCACATTACATATTCACCTGAAAATATGGCGCGTGAGGTCCGTCTTTTCCTGGGCCTGTTGAAGAACAGAAATAATCAGCTTGACGTGAGCAAAAGCATTGAGTACTCAGATATATACCATAGTCATACTCAAGTCCAGCCCAGTCTAATGCCTGCCGGATACCATCTACAGAATCGGGGACGAATCTTGTCTGGAAGCAAATTAATGGTGAGTTCATATGGATTGACGTTTAGAATAGAAGATTAAAGCTGGCGTACAGCATCTGTATCCTCCACCCGTAGCATCCACTTTCCTCCAACTTTCTTTGCATACAAATAATTGTATAGCGCCATTCGAAGCCCTCCGAGGTGTAGCTGGCCAGTTGGCGACGGTGCAAACCGTAGCAAAGCCATTAGTTATCAACTTCAATCACGACAGTATGAGAAAGGTCCAAGTCGGATGAGAACACTTAAATGGCTCGGACGTGAACTCAGGCTGGAATGATGGAGCGGGCCGAATGATTCCGAACGATCAAGTGTTTCTCAATTGGTTCGTCGTCTCTGTTAGTGGTATGGATACACCAAGTCAGGTCAGGTCATATCCTCACGCGCACGTCGGACTCCCTTCATTGTCACAACCCGATGGATGAGACGAAACCCCAAATTAACAAACCCACGACATCTATTCTATGGTCTCAATAGCTTGGCATATAATGATCAAAATGATCTTCTTCCTTCAAGTTGTCAAGTGTGTAGAAAGAATGATGTCAGAAGCTAGTACGAAGACTGTCAACTATCAAACGAAGCGAGGTAAATGATCATGACCTCACCCTTCTCCCCAACTATATATGCAATTGCTGTGATGTTGTCAGACGATCAGGACAAGCATGCAGAGGACTTGCTCACCTTGTGTGTGTGCAGCAATTTGGAGAGGAATGATTGAGATATCAGCAATGCGAAGGTTCCTTGTACCGTACACCTTCAGTTCTGGACTTACGACACCTTGTTTTTCCCTCGGTAACATAGAACAGGTTCCCAGGCTATCTAAAAAGAAATGAGTCATCAGGAATATCAGTGGCAGGACCGAGTCCATACGCCAGCTCGTTCCCAGCGTATCCTTGATATAGTCTAATCGGCAGGCGACCTTGAGTGGGATGCAAGGGGCGGCTAGGTTGTCGCGTACCTTCGAGTTCTTCATCGCTTGTATAGAGAGAACCTGGCTGTAGCTCTTCTCCGACGTAAGCAGATTTCATGGGCTCCGTTTGTGCCATAGTTCTGATGTATTTGATTCCCTGAATCAAAATGTCCATATCTAAGTGCAAGTCAGCAAGACGACCAGATTAACCCAAAGATGGCCGAACCGGATTCTCTCTCCAAATACTTAGGGTCAATATCAGGATCATCTTGAGGGTTGTGAGTCCTTGAATGCTAATCGAACAGATGAGAAAGGCGTATTGATCACGACACGAAGTATGGATCGACAAACAATTGTTCCTCGTGACAGGGGATGTAAGAGGAAAGCCAGCAATGTGAAATAGGTCTTGTCTCCTTCAGGCTTTACTAAATCAAAAAAGACCTCACGGTTCTTTCAGGCTTAGAAGGAGGAACATACACTTACGTTTTGAAGAAAATAGCATAGGGAGAGAAGAAATCTCAATTTCCGGGGATTGCTTTGAGTGCAAACTCTCAAGCTGTATGTCAATCTGCTCCTGCAAACCGGGATGGATTCCTGGGGTACTCCTTAGAGCGCTGATGTCTTTTTCTATCTTTGCGACAACAGTAGATACGTCGGCAGATGTTATATCGTTCAATGGGAAGAAAGCAAAACTGGACAACCCTTTTCTCAACGGGCCTTCACCATCAGCGCTTACAAGTGTCATCAGAGCCATGGAATATAGCAGGAAGTAAGACTTGAGACGAACTAAAGTTCTTCTGCTGCCTGGGCTACCTCAGGTTTTCGAAGAGAGTCAAATGTCTCGTGCTTGGCAGAAGGATCAAGTTCGTACGAAACAGGGACAAAGATGTGATCCTGCAGGTTCTCGCCAACACCTGGAAGCTCGATTTTGGTTTCAACACCGATTCCGGACAGTATATTAGAGTTTCCAATGCCGGACAATTCAAGAATTTGAGGATTTTTTATTGTCCTGCACAACGCTCAGAACAAGAGGTACATAAATCAATTTATGGACATACCCTGCGCTCAAAATGACTTCCCTGTCAGCGCTGATAATATATTTCGTGTTTTGGTGGATAAACTCTACACCAGTCGCAACGAGATCTCCTATGTTTCTCTTCTGCGCAAAAAGGATGCGGCAGACTAGGGCTTTTGTAAGGACCTGACAGGATGACTATCAAATACTGTCTGAATGAAATACAACACCCACTGTCAAGTTCGGACGATCCTGAACGGGGACCAGATAGGCCGTCATGGAAGTAGAACGAGTCCATGTCTTAGGATCGATAGTTGAAGAAGGGATCCATATTCCATTGACCTGTTTGATCGTCAGTCTAACCTGTAATCGTGATTTCAGAAAGCATCAATAAGAAGTTTTACCTCCCCTTGATAAGGATCACGTAAAGCAGTGATTCCCATGTTCAGAAAAGTTTCCCTCAACATAGCATCAATTGTATGGGCATGAGGAGGAACGGTGGTTTGGAGGGGACCTGAAGAACCTCGATCATGGCCATATGAATGAGGAAAAAGGTCAGAAACCTCTTTAGATGGTGGATGAAATCTATCAAAGGAATAGAGAATTGATATATGATTTATCGGTAGAGGATATCTGACCGTTCTATCTTTCTTGAGTAACGATGGAACTCGTTCCAGTTCCACCCGTGATTGCCCAGTCTTTCAAAGACATCAACATCAACCGCAGGAGGCAAAGTCCACCCAAGAAAGTTGATACAAGAGGTTCCACCTGTCACCAGAAATACATAACGGGCGGATAGAGCCAAAAGGCAGAAAAGAGATTTACCAAGACCTTTTCCACGAGACCAAGGAATTTCTCTGCCGTTCAAATGCTTTTGCTTCGCAGTCACAAATCCCCAATCATACTATAATTGTCAGGTTGCTTCAAGTATGAGTCATTATAAACATGAGACCTACTTTGGGATTACCGAGTTGACGACTATATGGTGCCGGAACCAAAGTCATTGGGTCATTCGTTGTGTTGTCGCCAGCCTCGAGGACAGCCACGGTGAACGAGGGATTCTCAGAAAGACGTGCAGCGAGGACAAGACCTGCGGTCTGCCACAGACAGCTCAGTCCGAGCAGAAAAGGAAAGATAACTATTAGATACTTACACCCCCGCCAACGATGACAAAGTCGTAGGATTTGCCTAAAACATCAGAGATATTCGCAGTAATCATTTCGCATGCGCGGACTAGTCGTTGGCAAGCTGTGCGGGTCCTCAGAGAAGGATTGAGGGTACCATAGTCACTGACGGAAGCATATTTATAGATAAGGCGAAGAATTCGGGTAAATTACCAGGCCGTCACAATGGAACAATCGGTTAGTGACTAGTGGACAGATCACCTGAATTGATCTTGATTGAATCCAAGTTGACATCTGGATTTGTGGACTTTTTCTGAGGGAGAAATCAGCCCCGTATGTTACTTTGCAACTTCTAAGTTCTCACAAGATACAAAAGACAATCTATCAAGGAACCTGCAGACCCCTGCAGATGAATTTCACTCCCATAAGTGGTCATATGACAACGATGACATACGGCCAGAAGTATCAGCATAGACATCTTCGCAAGGCCATTCTAATGGTTTCAGGGTTATATTGTCAGAGGTAGTTAACTCGCCAATGTGCCAAGATCAATTGCTCGAGCAGGAAACATTCCAAAATATCCAATCACAATTGTCTGATTTCTTAAAGTTCTTCGTTCGCCAACCAGCGATTAATGAGGGCCAAAGCTTCCCTTGGCTTATCATAAGGCACCTGAAATTGCGATAAACACCAACACCAACCGAACCAAAACAGGAAATCACTTACCATGTGCCCAGCGCCTTCCACCGTAGCAAACCTCAACCCCTTTGCACTCCTCGTCACGCCCGCCCTCTTTCCTTCAACTTCCCAAACGCTCAACTCTTTTCCAGCAAACTCCTGTTGCCCACTCCAATCAAGCGCCCTCGTCCACCGTTCGTTGCCGACCCAATTGCATATCCAATCATACGATCCTACGTAGATCAAGACGCGAACATTACGTTCAAGAAGCGCTGCGACGTGGAAGGGCGTCGCGGTTTGTTGTTGGTCATTTGAGGCGTCAAAGGCGAGGGCTACAGGGTCGGAACAGATAGAATATTGTGCTGGAACGGACGGGTCAACTCCGAGGAGGGAGCGGGTACTAGTACTGTTGAGGTAGTTCGTGATGTGTCTTGTCACCGGGTAGCAGAGATCGCCCGGTTCACCTTCGCAATCTTTACTGATATCATATGGGTTCTTGCCTAAGTAGGGAAAGCTATGTTGAAAGATGAACTTAGGTGTCATGATTGGTAAACGAACCAGTAGCATAGAAAGGAGCCGAAAATGCTCCATCACAGAAGTCGTATGCAGCGCGGCAATTGATATTATCGACAATATTCATGCAGGACTCCTTGATCCATTTCTCACAACGTGGGATCTACACGTGTGGAATATCAGAACGAGGATTGTCTGCTGCAGTAAAGGGACGAACAAGTTTCTTAAGGTGGACACAAGAACTAAAAAAGCTTGAGAAAGTTGTCAATGACAAAAAAACTGTTGACTCACGCGATGTCTGCGATCGGTTGCACAGAAGCTGCGGTACACACCATATCGTAGTAAGATAGGACTGTGTTTAGCATGTCAGTCCATCCGTTTCCTGTAAAGTTATCAGCGATATGCATCCGATTCTCGAGTCTGAGGTCCCACCAATGATAGCAGAAGTAAGGTTGATCGGGGTCAAGCCTGCCTCCACAAGACGGGCATTCTGGTCGTATACTTCGGACGCGAATAGAGGTATGTATCGACCCTGAAATTAGAATGAGTGAGAAGAAAACGTGACTTTGTGCGCGGACATACACCATAAGATTCGCCGGCCATGTGGAATGCCCTGCCCTTGAACTTGCTGAAGTTCTCAAAGAAAATGACAACAAAGGCAGCGATGTCGACTGCGGCATCTTCGGACGTGCCCTGTACGAATACAACGAATGAAACCTAACCGAGAAGCTCGAGCAAGGTTGGAGGTTCATACCACAAATTCACCATAATCCGCGTAGGAGTACCCAACGCCAATGGGTTGATCCACAAAAAATACATTGGCGTTTGAGTTCCATGCTTCATTGAAGTATTTCGTGCCATTTGCGTCAGAGATTCTGCACGGTCCTGTATAGGCAAATAAATAAACTATACTAAAAGCTAACCGGAAGGAGTAGCTCACCAAGTTCCATAAATACAGCAAGAGACGAGGAACATCCGGGACCTGGTCAGAGTTAAATAAAACAACACTCTGAGACATTTCATTTTGCTCTCGCCTCCAGTAGTCCAGAAAATGACATCGTCCTTATCTGGGTCGTTTCTACTCTCAAAGAAGTAGAAGAAAAGATGCCGCGCCTCAATGTCAATATAACCGGTAAACGAACTAGAGTAAGGAAGCAGATGCTATTTTAGAGGGAAGTTGATACAGGAATTTCAAAGTAATAAACTCACTTCACGCCTCCGTCACAAAACTTTGTTTTCTTAATCCGGACGGAGTGAGCAGGGAAAGCCGGATGGCTCAGGAGCGCGTACTCATCATGTGATAGTGCGGCAAGGTCTTCGAAGGGGGAAAACAGCCCGTCATCGTAGACCTGATGACTCTGGCTAACAAGAGGCGCGTGAATGTCGCGACTATTTTCTCCGAAGGAGATAGGCTCTTTGGACTGAGCGATCGAGATTTCTAGAAACTTCTGTGAAGCAGATACAGCCGAAAGAAATGATAGAAGCGCAAAGAGACACGGTTTTCTGAGTAATTGAACCATTCCAACAACAGGGAAGGAAGGAACTTTGGCTTGACATGTGGGAAGTTGTTTGATGGTTGGTTGACGATAACACCTACTTATCTCAATCCCCATTTGAATATAGATTAGATCGGTCGAAACCACATGGCTTATTCAAATGGCATAAATCATTGTCTGCGACAAGACCGCGCTTGAAAACATCTATTCCTACTGTCCGATCTAGGTAAGCTCCAAAGTATCTCGGATTGCTCAAAATGGGCTGCTAACCTAACATTTCAGAGCAGATTAAGCCAGGAATACCACCAGCACGCGATTAACGCCAGACTCACGTTGGGATTTATTTCTGGTATCAGTAGTGATATTGGCACTATTCTGTCTGAAGGAAAGAGATTTACCTCGACAAAGCTCCTGGTGACCTAGCAGACGTAACCCACGTGTATGCATGTCCGAGCCGTCATCACAGGCTCGCTACCTCGATGACGCGCACATCAGTAAAAGGAGCAGCTTAGACTCAATGCAGCATCCCATGCTCCCTAGTACGACCCCAAGTCTTGCTTCTGGCTATGAATGGCACCGAAATCCCGTGTTTGCACCACCTGTGAGTCTGCTGAATTCTCGACAACCATCTGTCGAAGCGGATCTGGAACGTTTTGGGAAGAGACGGGGGAGAAGAGTTGAAGTTGCAGGGCAGGTCAAAACTGAGCTTGATTCTCCCGAAGATGGTACGAACTTCCGGAGGAGTTTGGAGATCGACATGAAGGGTCTCGTTGGCGATGCAGTAGGGAACGTACGCGACCTTCACCGATCTTACGAAGTTGTACTGACCTATTCAGATGAGCATTAGCCCTTCCTCTCGTGATATTGTGCTAGCCGCGTCAGTTTTTCAAAACCCCATACCCCAGTTAGAAGCCTGACTTTTCGTTCCCTAGCCGCCGAGGGCTTTTTATCATAGACTTGAAAGCACCACTTGAGATACCTCGATTCCTTCCGCAGGGAGGAACCTGGGATGTGGCTGATGTGCAGTGGAACCCTCATCCATCTCGTGCAGAATATATCGTGTCCACATCAAGCGAGAAACTGTGCGTACTCTCACGTTCTCTCAAGTTTCTCCTTTTCCTCATCTCCTTCCACGTAGATTGATCTGGAATCTTCTGTTAGTGGGGAAAACATCAATAGATTTTATCCTCCAGGCCCATTATCGTGCCATTACTGATATCAACTGGCATACCACCGAGTGTGACATTGTCATCAGTACAGGGATTGACTCATGGTTGTGGGCATGGGATCTACGAGCGACGAGAAAGCCAATATTTGGCCTCTCTGCGTTCAAAGGTAGCATATGTTATACCTTTCTCAGGTTATCTTGGGTATTAATCCATATTCTAGCCGGTGGTACTCAAGTCAAATGGAATCGTCAAGACGCGAATATCCTTGCTTCATCACACGCCGACGAGGTCCTCATTTGGGACCGTCGAGTATGTTCTTGCGATATTCCACATTGACCCCACTCTCAAGGGATCCCCATCAGAAAGGTTCCCTACCCATCAAGTCCATCAAGGCTCACGGTGCAAAAATCTACGGTATTGACTGGGCACATGATCGACGCGATGAACTCGTCACCTGTTCCCTCGATAAGACTATCAAAATCTGGGACACATCTACTGAGGACCTGGAACCAAAATCGACTATACACACCACATACCCTATATGGCGTGCTCGTACGCTTCCTTTTGGACGTGGGGTCCTGAGTCTTGCGCAACGTGGTGAAACTGCACTTGAGATGTACGCTGCAGGCAAGACAGATACGCCGGTAGAGAGATTCGAGGGCCATACCGACGTGGTCAAAGAATTTGTATGGAGAAGGGGCGGGGAAGACGAGTACCAGCTTATTACCTGGTCAAAGGACCGTACATTGCGTTTCTGGCCAGTCGAGCCCGAAGTCATGGAGGTGCGTACATTCTATGTCTGTTCTTGTATCTCGTCTTCTCATTATCACTACAGCAAGTTGGCCATGCTGTCTCACCTCACAGAGAACGGCGTTCCTCACAAAGCGGACGATCACCCAGCATCTCCTACCGCAATCCACCCGAAGGCACCGAGTATCTCCCCGTACTTTCTGCACCTGTTGGTCACCGCTCAATTCTAGCGGAAGTACGTGCTCCATTGCCTCCACGCCCAGTCCCACATGCGGGTGCACGTAGCCAAGGCGGCACCATGAGCCGTGGTGGACCGAACAACAACTCAACACGGAATCCAATGGACGCGATTACCTGGCTTTCTATCGTGAAGGTTGGCGGACGTAGAGGAAGTAGTGACGGTGGACCTGGAGATAGTGGAGAGAGATCGAGGGTGCGAGAGAAGCTGTTAGAGGGGCAAAGTAACACGAGTGTGGATAGGGTTGATGGTGGTCAGTTGGACCCAGGAATGGATGGTGATGACGAGAGAGAGATGGAGATGGAGAATAGGAAGAGAAGTGAGAGTAGGACTCGAGGCGAGGGAGAAATAAGTCAGAGTCAAACGCAGACGTTACAGGAAGAGTACACCATATCATCCCCTGACCTGAGTAGCGTGCTAATGGTTTCCAGGATAACTTCGGTATTGAAGAAATTATACCCGATCAAGGTTAATCTCGAGAAGGTGGTGATTAGTTCTGCGTCGCCCCATCCTTAGCTCACTCATAATTCACAGCATGATCTCACGAAAAAGCGAACTTGCACTCTCGGGTTACATGGACCATGGGGCGGAACTACCTCTGTTTTCATCCGCGTAACCTTCAACTTCCCCCGTGATTATCCACAGGCAACTCATCCAGCTGGCACCCCCACTGTGGAAATTGAGCGTAACCCTCTCATCTCCCTTAAAGACCGTGCATTTATGCTTCGGCGCCTTGCTGCCCTTCGAGAACAACGCCCTTGTCTGGAAAGCTGTCTGCGGTTTTTGCTCTTCCGTGATAATGATCGTCTAGGCACGCCTGCTTTCATGGAGTCCGAATCTTCTTCCTCCGAAGGTGAAGAACATGAGGCCTTATCCGGAACACGGAAGACAAGAGATATATCAACCACAGCTCTTAGGACTGTGAAAAATCTTGTCGAACCCAGAACCTCACAGGGGACATTTGGACCCAATGGTAGGTTCAATTGAATTCATCCATAGCTCATCTCATCCTTTTAATCTACAGGTGAATTGGTTTGTTTCTTCCGCGCGCCAACGCGTATCGTGAAAAATGTGTTGCGTGGATTGTCGGACTCACCAGCAACCCCTTCAGAGGAACCGGTGTCTACACCTCCTCCTCCGGCCAATCCTGCTCCAGCTCCTCGCATGTTCCAATCCCCTTCCTTGCTCTCCGACGCAGTCAGACGCCTCAGTCTCTCCGCAAAGGATCGCCAACAAAAGGTAGCCGATATGCGACGCCTTGGTGATCGTCATAACATTCTACGCATCATGACAAATCTCCTCACGCTGCAGCCTAAGCCCAAGTCGGCCCAAGGATCAGAGATTTGTGAACGACGGCCACTCGGGGATTTGTTGAAAAGTTATGCCCTCCTCTCAGCCCCTCCCCGCAGCACCGTGTTTCTGGGGCCCACAACAAATATCGCAGGTGGTGATCGTAAGGTGGCAGAAGACTATGTATTCGGAGATGCGGAAGACGTTGGTCAGCCGCCCGAGTTTGTGCGTGGGGGTGGTTTAAAAGAGGTATGCGCAAAAAATGCAGGATTCGCCAGGCGACACGGGCGATATGACCATGAACGTGCATTCAAAATGCTGCAGGCCTTTGTCCCTCTGCCTTCCCAAATAATAGCAGCATTTGATCCGCTTGCAGTCAGGGTCATCATGGGACTGTACGTTCACTACTCACGGTATCTTGTCACCGACTTCATCTTTGTCCACAGATACGACGATTTCTCAAAAAACAAAGATATACAAATGCTGGCAATGCTATCCGTGATCCTTCTACAAACATATGACCTGACGTTCTCGAATAATTCAACGACTGCCACTACCGATGAAATTACAGCGACTCGAAGGTATGGCGGGGAAGATTACTTCAGTCTCACTCCCCAAAGCCCTCAAAGTGAAAGGCCACCCATTTGTCCTCGTAGACCCTCCACCCCCACTGTCCCACAACAAACCGGTACCTCGGTTCCGTCTTCAAGCTCCTCTCGTGGCTCGTGGTCTAGTCTATTTAACACAGGATCTATGCGACAGTTTATGAGCGGAGTGCAAGACTCACTAAAGGAGGGTTTAAACCTCCCCCTTGAAGGATCCACAAACATCGGTTCCACCCCTGCCAATCTGCACATTGTAACGCGGCCGCGCATTCATCTGTCCGTCAAGCTTGATGCTGCAAGAAGTTCTCTGGATAGTATCCGCCGGCAGCAGAGGAAAGAGCAAGGATTTCTAAGTTCAGAGCTGAAGTCGCCGATTTCCCCAACCGTCACCGCGCCGTCAAAATCATGGAGCGATACGGGACCTCATTCGCTAAAGCTGTCACCTTCTTTTTCTTCGGCTTCCACTGGATTCACTAAACGGACGCCGTTAGCGCAAGTAAGTGATCCCAGCAATACTCGCGTCGATGAGATGAAACGAAGGATTGTCTTCAAACCAACAACCGAAGTCGGCATAGAAACGTTCGTCGTGATACCTGACATCTCATCCCTTCTTTCTGACAAACACAATCTTGAAGACGTTCCAATCTGTTCAATGAAAAATTTCTTGGGCAGCTTAGGCTGCATGTTCGTTTTTATGCCGATCTCATGTGTAGATGGCAACTATATCACAAACGTCTAGAGCTCCTGAAGTCAGTCAAGAGACAAATCACACCTCTCGACAAAAATCGGACGCTAACGATTGGTTTGTCTAGCCGAGTCATACGATAATGTATTGCATTCTAAAGTTACTTTCATACAGGACTTGCCCGGACTTGCACGAGATGTTCGATGGCTTTACCACCGAATGCTAATCACTGCACTTCGTGTACTGCATCGTGCTCGATGGCAAAATGCAGCATCTGTCGGCTTCCTGTCAAGGGTGAGTTTATAGATTCTTGAACCTTGGCTAACGCCTGGTTGACGAATGCCAACAGGATTATCAAAAAGTTGTCTGCAATGCTTTCATGTTACCCATATATCTTGTTGGAATGAGCTTGATGTACCCATATGTCCGACAGGCTGTGGGTGCTTCTGTAATGGTATTGAGGAGACGCAGACGCGGCCGTCTAGTCGTCATGGCCCAACGTTGTCTCCGCCGTCAGCACATATGACTCTATCATTCTTCACCTGATACCTGTAAGATCTATCAAACTGCATGTTGTATCATAGTGCCCGATTAATTTCAGTCATGATTCTATCACTTTATATCTATAATTCTTTCCCGTCTGACTTGCAATATACATTGTGATGTCTCGGATAGTTTGGTGAAAGAGGTCTATGAGAGATCCTACTTGACTGAGACGATCGCGAAAAAACTGATCGGGGACGTAGTGTATACAACACTCATTTTACTGTCGATTGACTATATAGAAACTTTATGAAACTTGGCCTATGAATGAAATGGCCAAACTGGATAGCTTGTACATTTTGCCTCCCACCTCAGATTCTTCTTGTAAATATTCTCTGCAATGTATTCACTTACCACAGACTTCTATATCTATGAAGGACAAAAAAAGCAAGAAATCAAAGTCGCCAGGATGAGTCATCTCCGTCTCATTCAGTCTCTCAGACCAAGCCAAGCAGGAAAGAAAAATAGTTCTGTGGCATGATGCTCGAACAGATAACAAGAAGCAGTCCGACTTCTTGCTCTATCAATTCTGCTATGCTCAGCTACACTTCAAAAAAAAAAGAGAGAAGATCATCCTATATTTGGGTTTTCTATTCCCACTCATCGATGTTGCACGTCTCGTCACGTATGTGCTAGTCTGTACAAATGTACTTCTCAGTTGATTGAAAGAAATCCGTGTCGCCCGTATTTCTCGTCCGAGTGAATCGATAGGCAGCGAGGGGAATCTCACCCGTTGAGTTTGTTTAGAAGAGACAACTCGTTTCACGTTTACAAATAAAGTGGTGGCATGTGTTATCCGGATGGATCGGGTCAGCTGCATATGTGATCATGTGACTGGGAAGCAATGGACGCAACTGTACAACTTCATCCTCAGCTGTTCTCTCTCATCTGGGACGAGCTCTGAGGATGTAAGTGAACAGTCTTATTGAGATACATTATGTTGACAGTTACCTAGCTTTATTGTATTATTAGGTATGAATCAAAGCTGTTCTCTCTCATCTGGGACGAGCTCTGAGGATCTTTATTGTATTATTAGCTCCCGGTAACTGCTACAGTCGTAGTCCGACAGCATGAAAGCTGAATGTACGGTAACATGCATCGTGCGTGGTGAGGAGAGCTTCATACAAGCAAGATTATGGATCAACTTACTCCTCATATGTTCTCAGCGCCTACCGGCAGCAAATAAGTTCAACTTGCGCGGGATAAACCAGTTGTGGACTCAAATGATATCTTAACAATCAGTGAAACAGATGAAAGCCTTGCGTACTGTCAACTGACATAAGACCGAGAGTCTCCGATCAATGATAGAATTCAGAGCCCAGGCGTTCAAGCAGGACCAACGATTAGAACCTGTGGGTGCCACGGTAGATTTCCCCATATTCGATGACGCCGAGAAATTCGGTACCCGTATGTATTGCCGTCTTTTGTCAAACTATCGCCTGTCCATTTAAGGACGCGTTGTGCTTTGACAGTTCAGAGCATCCAACATTTGTGACTACTAATCCTCAGGCCTAACTAGAAAAGGGGAGGTCCCCTGCTGCATCGAACTGGGACAGGTCGTCAAGATATGTCGGTGCCAAAGTACCCTGTAATACTGTGTGATGCCGTGTGACACCTTAATAGGTCCAGGAGCATGCCTGTCGACAGCAGGTGACCGACATCTGGTACTAAACACGGTGTCCCAAGAAGGACGTGAGAAAAGTGACTGTTGTTGCTGAAGCATTGATTAGAGCAGCTGAGGTATAGGGTGTCATTGACGTTTTAGATTGTGGACAGCATAATGCCTGCGGTGTGTAACCGGTGCGTTTGAGAAGGGTACCAGACAGAAGCACTGGTAGAGATGTCCGTGTACGGTACGAGTGTTAACAGACCAGTTCATGTCTGCCAATCGGTATCCGTAACGGCCGGTTCTTAACAAGTCTCCAGCAGAGTGCTGTGCAACTAAAAAATGCGACATTCGGGGATATTGAAGACGCCCCTCGAATACTTTTGGTAAGTAATCATGCGGTATAGTACGTAATGATACATGTCCCCGCTTTGTAGGTGACGGCATATGGCGCCAGTGGGAGTCTATACAAACAGAGCCCGTTCTCCCCACATCAGATGCCGCTGCTGTCGAAAGTACATATACTTCCGCACGCTGTGATCCTCTGGGACCCACCTTTAGCTTTTTCTATCTTTGCTACCATCAACGCTCAGCCAAAGGCTACATAGCAACCTTTCTTCTCAATAGTACGAATCAGTAATGGCTGCCTCCTCTACCTACAACTTAACTGGCGGAATCAACATTTACTTCAGCGATAATGGAGCGCCTCCATCCTCCACAGACTATACCACCCTGATTATTCTCCACGGTAGCGCTTTCAACGGAGGTACATCTCTCTGATAATCGTGTTTAGAACACTCTTGAACATGTAACAGAGGGTTTTGAAAAGATGCACACATTTTCACACGAGTACAACTTGCGGACTGTCATCTGGAACCGCAGAGAATATCCTGGTTCGACTAAGTACACTGATGCGGAGATTGACGACCTCCATAACGGCCGCAAGGTCTTCCTTGATCGGCTGGCCATCCAGGTTGGCGACTTCATCAGACAGTTCGTCGAGAAAGAAGACGTTCCAAAGATCAGTGAAGATCGCAAAACAGGAGGATTCGCTATCCTGGGTTGGTCTATGGGAACTGCAACTGCTATGCCTCTTTTCTCGGACGGGAGCCTATTTAGCGAGAAAACATATGCTCTCTTGGAAGAGTACGTCAAAGACCTCATTCTTGACGGTATGTATATCCACATCAATCCTTCCAAATCATCATCATCCGGCTGATGCCTGTTGTCAAGATCCTCCTCACCTCTCATTTGGGATTGACCCTCCCCGTGACGCAAAAATCTATGATCCGTGGGTTGATCCCGACTGCAAGACGCCCGAAGAGTTGTACCAGAATTTTACGGTTTGGGTTGGCTCGTACTATGATCATTCTAACCTTCAAGCTGCCCGCCTTGCAACTCTGGACTATAACAAACGCACCGATCACACCACAATTGAATCGTGGACCTCAGGCCAGTTCCAAAGGTTCTACAGCCAATCGGCTGCCACTCGATCTGAATTACCCATGTAAGCAAACAGTCTTCAATGAGTTGATATCTCACACGAATCTGTAGGTATGTCCAACCAATGCAATCAACGTTGAATGATCTAGCGCAACGTGTTCTATATGACGAAAGGCTTACTCAGACGATTTTCCCGAAAGTTCCTGTGACTTATATTGGTACAACGCGCACCAACTGGCAATGTGCCTGGGGATACCTCAAAACGAAAGAAAGGTACGAAGAAGAGGCGGCCAAAGGCCATAAAGTAAGAACCATGCGTTTCTTCGTGATCGAAGGAGGGAACCACTTTGTAAGTATTGTTCATCCATGGCATGTACTCAGTGGCTCAATGCACAACATAGGCACACTGGGATCACCCGAAAGAATTGCTTGACATGATCGTGACCGGAATCAGGTCCCACTGAAGATTGACAATGAGGCCTGATTGCGAAGCCATTCATTGTAACAGTATCGGCGTTTGCTGAACGGAGACCCAGGATGCTTGCTTGTATGAGACCAGCTTGTTCCCGAGATGCACATGTAGGTACAGCGGATGCGTAGTCTGAAGATCTAGCATATAATAGACTGTGGAGTGCCGACTGTATCTTCAGAAACTTTCTTGAAGGGGACGAACCGAAAACAATAAACAGCTTCCGAAGCCCCAGGGTTGATCAGAATCCGAAACCAGTAGCGCTAGATATTGCTCACGTCAATCTTCTATGCGCTAGCTCGCGGCCCCTGAAATTTCGCCTTCGACTGCAAGGTGGAACCAGGGGCACGTGAGCCACCTGCGCTAGGACGGTGTAT
Organism: Termitomyces sp. T69sscA; assembly: GCA_017657225.1. Taxonomy (NCBI): domain Eukaryota; kingdom Fungi; phylum Basidiomycota; class Agaricomycetes; order Agaricales; family Lyophyllaceae; genus Termitomyces; species Termitomyces sp. T69sscA. The sequence continues at coordinate 25,496 of JAGGAQ010000029.1, forward strand.
TGGAATCGGGAGAGAGGGAAAGGCAATGTCGGCATTGGTCTTAAGTGGACGACCAGGTTCGAACACCGGTGCACGGCTCGAAAGCGTTGACGCTGGAGTAGAGGTACTGTGAGGATTCGACAGGCTATATAGCGGCGAAGATGCAAAAGTATGATTGGACGAAGATAAGCCATTAATTGATTTTTGCGGGTGCCGATGGGGATTCGTCAAGAGTATGGGCGCCTGACCTTGTTGCAAAGGAGAGCGCTGGACGTGTGGGTATGAAGCTTGTGATTGTCGTGTTGCCTGGTTCCATGGAGAGGCTTGTTGAGTGGAGCTAGTCTCGATGGTAGAAGGCCGTTGTATTGGTGCCGGTTGTGGTCCTGGTCGACTGATGAAGCCAGGGGGTTGTGAGCGCTTCGACGTAGAAGAGAGATAAGGGAATGCAGGAGAACGTTCTGATGACGAGTCTATGCCAGAATTACGGAGATCATCCGATAGAAAGTCCAGTCGATCCATGAACATAGCGTAAGTAAGCTGTGCCTGAGCTTCTTTTTCCGCTTGCTCAATCTCCTGCTCGACACTTTTCAGTTGTTCCTCGAGATCGTTAATAGTACTGCTCCCTAACTTCTCCTTCTTAACGTTCAATTTCTCCATCTTACTTGTTAACCCAGTAAGTTCGGTCTTCATGGATTCAAGCTTCTTTTTCTCCTTCTCTGCCTGGCGCTCTCGTTCCTTCCGAACCCGATCAGCTTTTTCCTTGATGACCTTATATTCCAACTCCTTCTCTTGCCGCTGCTTATCTAGTTCTGGCATTAGCGCTTCCATCTCCCCCACAAGTGCTTCTGTCTCGCTTGTCGCTATTTGTGCACGCTTAACGGCTTCCTGCAACGACAAATTCTTTTGTTTGGCACGATGATCAGCGGCGACATGCTTTTCCGATGCACGCTTCAACGTCTCAATCTCTGAACGAAGGGCCGCGTCGGCTTTTTGAGCATCACGGCGGGCTGTTTTAAGAGCAGACGCTAACATCTCTCGTTCCGCATTGACAAGCGATAGTGTGTGCTGCAGCTGACTGAGCTGATCATCAATACTAAGAGAGACGGTCGTCATGGGTGGTGTGTTGGGAAGTGTACCCGTTGGGGATGTTGAAGGTGTAAAAACCGGGGGATCGGATGACGAGGTCGAGTGTTCAACATCGAGAGAAACAGACTCCTCTGGGACCTCTAAAGATTCTAGTTCTTTCTCTGTGAAGTGATTGACAAAGAGAGCCTCACGAAAGAGGTACCGGACGTACCTCCTGTAGTAGTGACTTGTTGGTGGATAATGCCGCTGCTGTCACCGTGTACCAAGCCCAACTGCACATCGTATTCCCTGCCCGGCATAAGTCCATAGATTATAATTACGGCCTCATCCGCGCCATCCTCAATCCGAATGAAAACTCTTTGCCAGGGGGAGCCATTGACGTCAACAGAAAGGCCTTTTGCCAATGCATCAGAGATGATGGACTTTTTCTTCAGTGGTATCATCTGGGAGTTATCTACTCCGATCGTCTGATCCTTGTCTGCCTCCTCTTCATCCATTATTAGGCCTAGTGCGGCTAAAGGTACAAGGTCGCCATTCGAATCTGGCAGGGTTGATGACAGAATAAACGTCACAGAAACCGAGTTGACTTCACGAACTGAGAGGGAGAGAGGGGGTGTCCAAGGGCGTATAGAATGCCAGATACCTTGAGAAGAGGAGACAGCGTCAGCCTGAGTGCAGTCTGAGGACATGATCAACGGAAGAGTGAGGGCAGATTGTCAGTGTCACACTTGTGACAGAAAATATCATGATATCCTCGCCCAGACATCGAGTAATATCCAAGGGCACCCAGAGGCTAGAGTCGGAGATACGGTCAAGCCGCAAGTTCAATCATAGTACAGCTCTTGTCCCAATCTTAGTGGACAGTGCTATATCAGGAAATTATCATGATATCGTTCTCCATCCCAGTCTGTGGGGAGCATTGACTTGTTGCGTATAATGTATTTCATATCTTGTACTCAAAAACGTCTGTAAAAGATACATTCAACGGATGTCGAAGTAAAGATACAATGTATGTAATGAGAGTTCTATTCTTCCACTCTTTGAAAGTAGAAAGTTATAACGAAGTCGACCAATCTCGTTTTGTGTGAGGGGCGAAAATTGGTAGTGGATGGGCTTCGGTACTGAAGACATATCCTACAAAGGCCAGTTGGTCAGTCTAACAGCTAAGGCAGCGCGGATCAACGTACTGTCTAATGGTACAACGTTCGAATCTGAGAACAAAAGGAACAAGTACTTCAACGTCTTGCTCTATACAGAAGCATGTTGATAACCCGACGACCTTCAACAGAATGATACATACCAAGAAAAATGTCTCCATCCGGTCCTCGAGTTTGCTATTTACGTCCTCCACATTCAATATCGTCGCGTATCCGCCAGTCGCTACGTGGGTATACTTCTCAATCGATTGGAAGATATCCCATCCATATTGGCGGTACTTCTCGTCACCAGTAAGGCGATAGGCAAGGAAGAGGGACTCCACAGTTTCTGGGCTGTCGACAAACGACAAAAAAGGTCATCAATTCATTATACGGTGACAGGCAATAAATCTGACCTAAGCCTGTACCGTGCGTCGTAAGGAGGTTTCCTATGAGCAGGACTACACATTGTAACGCTTTAATATGAACTTTCCCCGTGAAATATCCATAAAATACCGACCGTGCACCTTTGATGTACCAATCCCGATTACCATCCTTAGGTTGCTCCTTATCACCAGCATGTTTGAAATGCACGATTTCTGGCGCCAGACCTCTGTAAAGTTGAAACATGAGCTGTACAACTTAAGAAGAACTGAAGTAGAATACAACGCACGTAGCCGTTCCCTTGTAGAAATCCATACACGTCTCAATGAAAGCCGTTCCTGTCTTCCAGTCACGCCTTGCATTTTCCGTCAGCTGTTCATCACGAGGCGGTGTTGACACCTGCGACGCATTAGCACCGGAAGTTGTTGCACCGAGCATGAGAGAGCCTCCGATGAAACAAACGAGGTGGTCTTGTTTGTGTTCAGAATTCCAAGTGCTGCGTCTATGTGAGTCGAACACCCTGAGTAGAATTCGCGAGGAGACGTACACACGCCCACGTCGGCCTACCTGTGGCACGAGCTCAGTAGCATATATGAAGTTATTCTCGGCACTCTTCTTGAGGAGAAGTTTGTGGACGGCGGTCATGGTCCTTTCATACATCTTGAAAAATGAAAAGGAAAATCCGAGCTTGAAAGAGGTGGGCGTACTTCGCGGTAGACGGGCTCTGTTTGGGCCTAAAACTTGAATCAGAAGAAAGTTCATCAGTCCGAGTGTGCCTTACAGTTTGGAGGTATTGTTTACTGAAAAAGGATACTTAGCAACACAAGCTGGGAAAAACAACATGTACAATGGTGGCTGCTCACAGTAAACATTCGTAATAAGATTTTCCCCTAAACCCCAAGCGTACTTGTGACGTGAGGAATTGACCATTCTCTGATCTGTTGTTTCATATGTTGGTGTAAGATGATACAGAAGGCAGCACTGGATGCGCACCCCATATATACCGAGGTCAGATTCGTTGGCAACATTCCTTTTTTAATTATTTTCATGACCTAAGACCTCGAATAGACAAATATTCCACCGAACATAAGATTGATAAACGCGTACGTTCTCTGCTTTATCCCAATATTCATTATTCTTAGTTAAACGGCTGAGATATCTCAGCTCAAGCTGGATGGAGGCAATCTCGGCGGTGGTGACGACGTTGTTAGGGTCTTCCACTGGAGTGCGCATTGCGAGGTTGACTTCGGTAGTAGGAAGCCCGAAAGGTGTATTAAAAGCAGGCATGAGCCGATCTGCAAGCTCTTCGGCGCGTTCAAGGTATAGGGAGTCGCCGCCAGACAGGTGGTACGCGGACAGGAGACCACCAAGAATACGACTTGTAACCTGTCATGATAGACATATATGCATTAGCTTTTCGACTCGGTGGGGACGGATTACAACTTTCCTCAAAAGTATTATATGTACCATCGCGGTCAAAAGAGAGGGAATCGGAAATCCACTTCCGGACACGGGCATATTCCAAACCAAGACCCATGAGCTGGATGGTGTCAAGCGCGTCGACGACGGTATATCCAATTGCACCTGCATCTGTCGAATTGGTACCTTTCTTTGAGATTGGGTGGTATTGATCATTGCCCATGGAATCTCTCTCTGATCAAAGAGTTCATCAGAATCAGCTTGCGTCACCGCAGAACCTGAATGTACCGTACGCCGACCATGCATGCTGGAATTCATTAAGGCGAGAAGCGCAGCCTCAGAGATGGCAATGGAACGTACCTGAAATGTTCTCACTACTGCATCTCGCTTTGCTACATCTGCGGACAAGTAAACCTGTCCTCGTCTCTCAGCGACTATTGTCTGCAGAAGAGTTTCCCTCTACGATCCAAGAGTAAGCTGATGCAGTGCCCACCAAACATAGAAATGCACATTGTATAGTAGAATAGCAAAAGCTAAAGCAGCAATGCCCACAACTACTTTGTTGAACGAGCCTGAAGCCGCCTTCGGGGCGCTTGTTGTTTCGTTCGATTTCTATGGCGAAGTTCATAGATACCCTTGAGATAGGACACGATACGTACCCCGTCCTCCTCTTTCTCCACTTCTCTCGACACATTCTTCCTTTGCCTCAAGTCCTTTTCTGACATGGAGTTATTGCGATCAGTTTAGTAAGATTGGGAACGTGTCTCCCAGATGACTATAATTGTGTCGTAGACCGAGAGACTCGAAACTCGAGATTAACCGGACTCAAGAGTGGAGGCGAATATCTCTGTAGGATAAAGTCTAGGCTTATAGGAGTCCAGCACGCCAGTCATAATTCGCCACGTATTTTCCGACGATGAACACTGAGTATTGCCGAATGAAGAAGACGACTTGGGTGACACTTGCAGGATTCCTCTAATCTAATCTGATGATCGATTGATTGCCTCCAAATGATGGCCTCGCATCATGCATGCTCACTCTCTGGAATATCCTTCCGAGTCCGTCCCTTTTGGCGACTAAAGCTGTGATTCTATCCTGTCTAGCAACTATGCTACGTGTTTCTCCTTCAGCATATCCAAAGTCACCTCTGTGCTCGTTTCATACCTCTGCCGGCAAAGGTAGCTCAATCCAAAGCTTCCGTCCTCCACCCTCATGATCTCCTGGTTCCCTGTCACAAAACTTAGCTTCCTCCATTGTTGGCCCTGTACTCCACTGCAAAGAAGATTTTGTAAAATTTCTGTCCGCGATTTCCACAAGTTCGAGATCTCAGGCCTCATATTTGATACCTCTAGGTGTGTCGGATCTGATCTCGTAGGCATAAACGCGATCAATATGCCACCATCAATGGCCCCATCGTCCTATCTGAGCTGAGGTATCTGATAATTGAAGGCAGAATAATCGGAGGCAGAATATCTATTCAAGTCACGACTAGATAGCAGTGCATTCCATGTGCAGATCAACCATAACCATGTTTATTAAGACGGAAGTCTTTAGAGCTCCAGAGCTGGTCTTGTTGGAATTTAACTCTGTGCTTCTTGGTGCCACGTATAGCTCCACTTCAAAGCAGCAGCAGGGAGGAATCTGGTTTGTTTTGATTCTTAGTGGTCTATGGCGTTGCGCCGTAACATGATCATTGAAAACCTTTTGGTAGCTGTCGGTCCGGATGTAATTCGAATCAAGCACTGAATCTTTATCATTTCGGTTTAGACAGTATACAACACTTAAATGAGCCTAATTAAGTACAGACAGAGCTGATTTAGTTTGGCCTACAAGTACAGAGGAAAACCTGGCACATACGTCGATGTTAGCAGAAAATCTGTCCTCAAAATAGGATAACTTACATTCTAGCACTCTTGATATAGGTACGTTTCTTCAAAAAGGCAGGAAATTTCCGAAAACCCACCCAAAGGCTTTCTCATGAACGTAAAAAATACTTTCCAGGAGAGAGCTCGCGATGACATTCGCAACGTCAGTGTCCTGTGTGGCATTGATCGCAATCCTTTGGTCCTATTTATTGACACCAATGAGGAACAGGGCGTCCTGAGGCTGACTGATGATTGTAGTCGCGATCTCGGATGTAATACGCAAGGGTGTCTCTGAGCCTACCTGGTAAAGTACTGACACATAGTCGTGGCGCTGTATGGGGCCCCAGTAGGTGGTGGTCTCGACGAGCAGGCGACCCGTGCGCGTAGGCTGACCGGATACTGAGGCTGCGGCTCTTGCGTCGATGGTGAGTGCCGTAGGCCTGGTGGGCCATCTTGTTGGGTCCTTCGGATCGATCGTTGAAGCTGGCTCCTTGGGCTGGTCTGCCAAAGGAGGATGCTCGAGATTGGCAGCCTTGTTGGTATCAGAAACAAGTGATGCATTAGCCATATTGTCCGTGAGTTCCCACAAGATTTCGAGGCGCGCCCCGTCGCTATTGCTATAGGTTGTTGTGAGGTGAGAAAGATGTGAGAACAATGGCAGTACATACATTGGGAAAGCGTGAGCTCCGTACATCTTGACGACGCCCAAATAGCCGTCTTCCACATTGGGATCGACAAAGAAGGGCGCATGCTGGAGAACGAATCAGTGTGAAGGACAGTAGATGAGAAAATCAGTAATGATGACCCTTTCTCGCTCAGCAGAGTCGTACAACGTTGCGCGCCACTCCTCTGCAGGAAAAGGTGGGAGCAGGTTGAGAGCAGTCACACGGAACCCCATGCCAGGGGGGATAGCGCGGATATAGAGCTTCTGCTGGATAGTGCTGTAGAGTAATACAGAGAATTAGTCCTCAGTCGCACTTAAAGTATTTGTTCGACTAAGTTTATTACCTGTAGAGTAATACAGAGAATTAGTGTATTGCAGCTATGTCATTGGAAGAGTCAATTACGAAAAGGGCAAAGTCTAAAGTCTTTAACAAATATATATGGGCGCTGCAGAAATAGACTATATACATGAGACCATGGACCATGGTGGCCGTTGTTAGAAACTCAAGCGACGTACAAAAACTTCGTCTTGTCATGTGGACTTCTCTCCAGATAATCACTTTCGACAAGTGCATCAATGCGCTTCTTGATCGCATCCACCGTTGGCACAAAGTGATTCTTGACCGCATCAATGGTTGTTGTCTTGAGCTGCTCGTACGTGAGCTCTTTACGTGCCTTCATGATGCGTACAATGGCTGCATCGAGATAATACTGCCTGTCACCTTCGATCGACTCGTTTGTTCGCCGTGATTCCTCAGGCTGTACGCAGAGTTGTCAGTCATCTCCGACGTAGGAAGATAATGAGACATACCGAGACCTTCGCTTGAATAGAATTAATGTGTATTTTCGAGCGAGGATCATCAAAATCGGCATTGAATATGAACACGTCGTTCTCATTGATCTCCCGTCCGGGAGGGACTTTCTTTAGCACCTTTTTCTTTGCACAGGCCAAGCTCTGTAATACCCTACGCAACTCCTCCGGATCTATGGAAATGGTGAGTCTTTAGAACCAGCTCAACTGACGTCATATAAGCTCCAACCTATGCGCGTCTGTCCCAGAATGTCGGTGTAGCGCCATTCCATTTCAGTGTTAAAAAGTAGAAGGACAACAGCTTGATACAGGCTGACTGAAAGCTCTTTGTGACCGGGTTTGAAGCGACCCGTCAATGTCGCAGTTCCAAGTGCATGGTCCCAATCAAGTGTGTGCCCAGAATGTCTTGCCTTGTAATAATTATCGTACGCCGCCAATTCATCTTGCATCTGAAAAAATACGTCAATTGCCGGTATCAGAGTGAGGAGACCAATACTTACGTGAGGAGGCAGGTCAACACTTGTCTTCTGAACTGTAAAGGGCCAAGCGCTGCGCTGAAGTACCATGACGGAGAGCTTTCGGCCTGGGCTATCAACATCGAGCTTTGAATGATATTCCTTCACGAATTCTCTAGAAAGAGCCAAGTCCTTGAACATATCCTCACCCATTCCAAATTCGGGATCGTATTCTTTGGGCAGAGATGTTAGCCTTACTCACCTCCCTATGTCTTTGAAGATACGTACGCTCTTTCAACTTTTTCAACATAGCAACTTCGAAATCGTCTGAAGCACTCTTCTGTAGCAAGAGTCGTTTAGCGAGAGATCGATGATAGAACGACCTGAACACGTCTTTGTCCTCGGTATAGCGGTACAAAGCTAATGCAGAGTCCAGAACAGCCTCAAATTCCACGTCAGTACTGGCACCTTGGCCTTTGCGCATGACGCGGTCTAAGTGCTTGGCAATCATTTCTGATGGCTTATTGCGTCGCATTTTAAATCCCAAAGTGAATGCATCTCCGAGCGCATATATAAACTCGTTATTCTCTTGTGTTGTGATCGCACTGGATGAAAGGCTCGCTTTCTCGTCAAGAAAAGCAGTAGCGATAACCTTGTCTGCAAGACGTTTGAAGTCCAACAGACGGTCTACCATCTTATCATCATCTTTGTCGTCCTTGACACAATCTTGAACGCGTTTCTGGAATAGATGGTCATTACGATTAAAAGACGGTGCTGGAACACTTACGAGAACATATGCTCGAAAGGCCCTGATCAGAAATTTGACACCATCTACGCGCTTGAAGAGGCGGTACATCGTACCAAGACTATGAAAATCCCGGTTTTCAGCATAAAGGCCGACATCTTTATGGAGTGATTGCGTTAGATGTGTTGTGGTTTTTGTGGCTGAGGTGTATCGTACTGTTATTTGCCAGCCATTCTAATCGGTCACCCCAAATACATCCTTCTACCGCCTGCCGCACAACATTCCAACTACCTACCGGGAGGATATCTTTGGACCGCTGCTCTTCCTCTTCAATCCGTATCATGATATGACCAAAGAAATCCCGTGCATTTGGCATGGACTGCGACAACTTTGCATTTTCTGCCGTATAAAACTCACGCGTTATCTTGATGTAGAACGTTTCAAACGCATGATATTGATTATGCAATGTCAAATGGGTGATGAGTTTCAGGACTTCAGGACGACAGGAATGCGTCCTGCGAGATTTTCGTTCGTAGTTGACCCATTGGAAGATTCCTGCCCTAAATCGCAGTTGAATCTGAGGGTTCTCAAATATTCGTTCAGAAAAGAGAGAATATGCAAGGGTACTAGAGAAATATCATGAGTGCTGGGACGATCCAATGGAACTTGAAGGACATACCGAATGTTAATTAACTTAGGATTGCTGACAACATAAACTTGATCCAAAAATGTCAACAAAGATACCAGAAGAGACTAGAAAAAGTAAAGATATAGTAGACCAGAAGATCACTTAACAAGATACGCACGATCTTGTCTTCAAACCATTGACAGTCTGCAACGAACGTCGATAGCCATGCGATAGGAACATCATCTTTGTCTTCTATGCCTTTGACCACCTCCTTGGTTGCAAGGCTGATAGCCAATCGACCGATTGATTGTTCCAATTCAAGCCTTAGCTTGTCGTACAAATCTTCCCCTCTGTTTGACACGGAGACAACAGATCTGCAGGCGGTATATATCCCCCGATATGGAGTTGGAAGAACTTCTCTAGAATCCTCTGTTCCTAATTCTGCAAGTGGTGTCAGAATGGCTCTTATGGACCGTTGCAACAGAGCCAAATTTCGAAGTAATTTGGATTGTGCATCTCCTTCACCGGTTCTAGAGACTACAGAGTCGCGTCACTTTGGAATTCAGGCTTGTGAAGTGAATACCTACACTTGTCTCCCGTGACGGTGAGCTTGATAGGGCCTTGTAGACACCCGTGAGTAGACCTAGATGCAGAGCTGATGTCAGAGTCGGTGTCCAAGCGAGCAACCTTGCGACGAGGAGATGCCGACCCATCGATATTTTCTGTCACTGGGGTTTTTAGCGCAGTGAACGCGGTCGACGTTCTAGGCAACGTCAACAGGCTAAAGACATTCATCATCATGGTTAGGTACAAGATAAATATAACATAATAATTATAATTGTCACTGAATGCGATCTCATTTTTACATAATAACCTTCCGTCGACCTTCTTGCAGGAGACTACCAACTCATCCATAGAACAGCATATATAAAGCTAGAGAAAGTATGGTTCGAACTAGAACGTCGACCATAAAGAAATAGGCGAGAATTGATGGGTTATTGCTCAGATGGCTCATGGATGGTTTTTCGGCCTGAAACAGAATACATCCTTCCGTAACAAACGATATGAATAAAGTTTCCGTTCTCACCGATTTCTGTTGGGAAGGTCCATGGACAGCGGACGCGCCGCAACATAATTGTATCTCTTTCCAGTAAGCTGTGAGGCCTAAATGATGTCATAATAAATTGCGTAACACTGAACACATCGACAGTTGATGTCTGCATTATGTTCCTGTTGCTTTTCATATTGGGTCCTTTTAGTCATTGTACTAGGTGATGATCTTGCCTAATCTTCATGTCATGCTGAGGTCGACAGCACCACAGTAACTTGATAAACTGGATTTCACCTTGGGCTTTCATAAAGTTCAATACAATTCATGATACACTTTGTGCATTAGCGTTGACTGAGTTCAGGATTTACTTACTACAGGGAATTTCTTTTCCTACTGGAGGTCCTCTTTATTACAGGTGATAAGGTTTTTCAAGAGAGATTGGAAAATCTATACCTAGTTTAAAACATCGAACTAGCGGGCCATCACCTACGTTAAGGAACTCACATAGATGGCAGTTATCGGATGGCCGGTGGCCATAGACGAGGTTTGAAATACTAAACGTGACAGCTGATGTTGTATGTAGGCTGATTCAACTTGTCAGCAACGACGGTGAGTACCATGATGGATCTGGACATCGTGCATTGCCGATGACCATGATATACCTCTGGATCCGAGAAAGAGTATAGAACGAAGTATAAGATATGAATAAACCCATACATTCGGAACTTTTATCCCGTCAGGGCGATTGGGGACCTCTCTTCATCCGCAGGGACAGATTGCACATTGCAGGTAAATTTGCCTTTGATACCACCTTAACTCAATTTTGCCATCAGTTCACACAATACTCCGATGGTCAGAGGACGAATCATCGGCTGCTAATGACACTACTATCTATCTATCGTGACAGATCACGAGAGCTGAAAGAGACGGGTTCATCTAAGGAGTTAAGAAAGGGTGATTGTGGACGTCGCGGCGATTACTTCTACTTGGAAAGGTTAGGTTTTAAACTAGTTCCGCAACTGTGCAACTATGACATTACCTCATTCGTCGCGAGTCACAACAAGTCCAGAGCTACATCTCACAATGGCAGCATTCAGTGCTTTCAGTCGATTATATCCTTGTAATCTTCTACTCACATCTTATGCCACTTATAACTGACAATTCGACTACATACAAATGCGGATTGCTGACATCAAAGCTATTCTTTATAGCACGCCCTTGCCCCTTTGAAAGGCGACTTCTGTGTCATCTCATCGAATCACACCGACCATCGGATACTTCAGAGACTTCCAGGATTGTAATCACGGCCGAGTGCCTGGATAGTACTCGCGAAAGCAATAAATCGAAGACGATTGAAGAACTAGAACAGGACATGATCATAAGGCCCAAAACATGTGTCCGACTGACAGGAGAAAGAAGCATTGACTACAGAGTTTGGTATATGATACGTCCAGAGCATGAGCATGTTAGAATGACAAAGAACGAGGCAAGCAAACCCAGAAAACTCAGCATAAAATGATTTTTACCAGAAGGACACTAGGAAACAAGTCGGCCTCGAGATCTCGGCAAGGACATCCGGCAGCCATACGAGTGGATCGGCATTGCGACGACTTGATCAGCGCCAGAAGCGAATAAGTGTCACTTGGGGCCATAGCGTGAAAGGAGGTGGTTGTATGTATCGGATATCTGTAAGCGCTGAAAGATGAGTGAATCGTTCGAATTCGCTACTTCTGGCGCACCATTTTAGCACGGTTCTGGCCACCTGGGACAAACCTACAAATGACAGTTGATGCTTCGAACCATCGCTTGGCTTCATCGAGCATGGCACCGCTGTGGAGATCCCCGACGAGTAAGTATATTACAAGTAAATACTTGATAGATCCTTAAGACAAACTGTAAACATTCCGTGCCGGTGTTGTATGTTGTTGCGAGAAGCCATTGTCGTTCATCAATGGGATACGGCTAGAGACATTTGTGATGATAGGTATATCATTCGATTAGCTGCGGAGCACGAATTATGCGAGATAGGGTATGTGTCCAGACCTGATCGCTATCATGGTTGTCTTCAATCACAATCAGCGCCTGTTCTACATAACCAATGGCTTTTGCTCGGTCCTCAGGCGTGTTACGTGCGAGGATAATTGTACAGATCGCTCTGAGCCAGCGAGAAAATTTCTCGACTGATAGATGGTTATGATCTAAGCTTGCACGAAGAAGCGCCTTTGGTTGCGAACCAGTTCGGAAGATTCGAATGCCAGACAGGTGAGACAAACCTCTAAGCATCCATATAGAACTAGGATAGATGGGAATGTGAGCCATGATGGATGTTGGAGACTGTCGATCACAGTTTCAAACTAAAACAATGTCAAGACCCACCATTGATCGGACAGTCCTTCTCAACCCACTATCAATCGATAGTAGGACATTCAGAGTTAATTGAAAACCTTGAAAATGAACCTACCAAAATATCGGCCACAGCCTCGTATGTGCCGAGAGCCAACGGTCCAGAATCAACAATTTCCTATTGCAGCATCTACTGATCAGAAAATGGCAGGCCCGGAAGAGGAAAACCAACCCGTATGAGTTGGGGTATTCGGTCCCAGGTCTTTGCCCGTGTAAGAAACTCCGCTTCAAAGACATGTAACGTGTGCATGAAATATTGCATGCGAAGAACTTCTTCGTCTTTCTGAACTTGCCCCTTCTCCATGATCGAAAGAATACGCTTTTTACAGGTAACAATTTCCGCCGTTACGGTAGATGCTTGTTCCGTCTGGAATGAGAACGGATTAGTTATGGTGAACGATGGCAAGGTCGCAAATAGATCACGAATTCGCACATTCATCTTGCCGTTTGACGCAAGAGCTGATTCACGAGCGGAGAACACTGTCACATCCTGGCCCGTGAGTAGATGGAACTCGACGTAGCAGGTGAAGTATCACCATGTCCAGATACCGCGGAGAAACTTGCGTTGACAAGATGAGAGTATATTTCACCATCCATTTCAACCGGAGATGCCTGGCAAAGAGCCTCGAGTAGCTGCAAATCACACTAAGCCAGAAAACCTCTTGTACAGCATCCAAAACCTACGCCTCTAGCAACATCAAAAAGATGAGCAATCCTCTCCTCACAGCGTTCCCATTCTGAACATCCTTGGACAGCACAATTATAGGCAGTCCTCCACAGCCACGAGACATCCTTGCTTATGAGAGACATTGCCTTTTGCGTGCAAGCAGCTTCCGTAAGGATTCTAGCTGTAAAGATTGCGCATATGTGTTGTCAGATGGTGGGAACCTTCTGACTTTGATTTGGACCCACCAGTTCGGAAATGATTCACTATGGTGTCGATCAACTTTGACCTAGAAAGGCAGATATTTCTAGCAAGAAGACAGCAGAGATAGGACCTAAGTACCTGTTAGCCGCGGACTCGCCCAGTAGGCCCAAAGCAAGCCTAATAATGCATCTGATCAGAGTCATAGCTTCGACAGCCGTTTCGCCGCTGTTGGATAGTTTGAGAGTCTTGAGAAGAGCCTCTAGCACCGAGAGAAGAACACTCTTCATCTCCGACTGGTGGGAAAGTTGAGTCGCCAGAAGCAGCATATTTCGGTCGAAGTCCGGAGCATCTACCATCTCTCGCACAGCCCGAATGGCTACAAGTGGCGTTCACGTTAGTGATGTGGTGCTTGTCTCGCCATTCTGGGTAGCGAACCTTCGTCCTCCAGTCCTGTTCAGATGGCGCAACGTCAATTCACGCGGATTGTCTACCCGGATGGCAACAGACCTTGATGTACTGCGATTGTAAACATGACATAATGGGTCTTCGCTTCATCGGTGGGACAACGGCGGATCACCGTGGAGGCTTGAGCAAATTCTCGTTGTTCTATATAGCACAATGCTGCTTTGCGGAAACATTTCGTGCTCGCCATAGGGCTATTCATCTTAAAGAGCTTATGGCTCCCAGCCAGATACCAATCGGCTGCTTCCATCCACTTCTTAGCATGGTAGTGGCGATCTCCATACTGCCATAGCAGCTGCAGGATGGAAGAGCCATCAACATCGGCGTTCGGAAAAGCGCGGATGGAACGTACAGTAAGGCATGCTGTAGTGGGAACAGTGTCAAGTTCAAATTCAGCTTGACATAACGCTGAAAGTTACTTAATGCGGTAAGGAAGACGGAGACAGGTAGTAGACATGTATGAACCAGGGTCACGTACAAGTAAATATCGTGTCGACGGTTTTGAGGGCCCGTGCATGATCTTCATCCTTTGCACAATGGAAAATTATCGATAAAAGGAGACGGTCGATACAATTCTCTCCGGTACCACGGCAAGTTAGAGCTTTTTCTAAACAATGTTGATGGACAGCTGTTACAAGCGTACTTAATATCCCTCATTAGTTGCGGATCTATAGTACAAGCTCCAAGGGGGCTAATTACGCACTGATGATGTTGAATGGTCCTTAGATCCTGAAGTACGCTGGGAAAAAGTACTATCAAACCATGAATGAATCGCACGTGGGAAAAATTACTCTGTGATGTTCGATTCTGAGTAATCCATGTGATCAATAATAGATTTGAAGGCTGGAATAGTGCTCCATAGTTAGTACTGCGAGTCGGACCGATAGAAATCAGTAGCATCAGTAGCTAACCATCAAGGAGGGCAGCGTCTCCTGCTTTTCTTCGTTTAAGAGTAGCAAGTCTCAGCCACCGAAGTTCTCGATAGCCGGAACTTGCCTGAAAGAACCAATAAACGAAAATGTTGGTGTTCAATAGTGAGTTTGTAAACCTGAGGGATACATCGATCTTACATGATTAGGGGAAGCGTCTATGGATGGGATGAGCTCTTCAAGAGTAGCTTCGGCCCTATCATATGATCCAGATACGAAATATGCTCTAGCTATGGCAAAATAAGCGATATCACGCAGAGGAGCACGGGCTCAAAACCCACCTAAAGCCTGCAAGATGGATATCTGTCCGTTCATGGATAAAATGGTTAATGTCGGCGAAATGCTGAGAAAGACGCATACTTTGAGCTCCGCAACGCCGGGCACCGTGTTGTCTTCTAGCGGGTCTGCAAGCGTGAATGCCTTCTGGAGCCATACGACTGCATCTAAAGGCTTGGTGCCTTCAAAGGATTCTAACATGGATTTTCCAATCTTGTGGAACTTTGATGCCAAAAGTTGACGCTGGATTTGGGATAGACCCGATGACGAGTCGATGAATAGTTCCAATTAAAGGGAGCTTACAGAGTGCAGCGGCAGAAGGGTTATGCGTTGATCGTCATCTACACGTGATAGATGGCATCTAATGGTGTAAAGACAAGTGAATTGACTCACCAGTGATCTTTTGTGACATAAAGTCAGCGATTGTGTAATTCTTCTCTTGCCATGCCTAGCAAGAAACGTTACATGCTTGAGTGCAAAGACACGGATTAGGCACCCACAGCTTCCATCCGGCTGGAGAAATAGACCACAGTGCCGCATGCAATGGCTACTTGGTGTACGCCATCTGGATCATCAGTATTCCTCAGGAGTTCTTCGTACTGTTATGGGTAAGTAAAGATGATCAAGACAGTGAACGTTTACTTACTTTGGCGGCACTCGTCAATACCCTTGCTGCGACATCGTGCCTTCCAACTTCTGATGGGAGAAGATTCACAGTGAACAGATGCAAGTATAGAGTATTTACAACCATACCGGATAGGGTCGCTCCTGTTTTGCTCGCCAATTGGAGAATATGCAATAAGCCTTTACGAGAATTAAGGTCAGCCCCCATGAAACCCACGTGGGAAAGTTTCAACAGGTCCGATATATATGTACATACTTTCTATCCCCGGCTTGGCTTCCACACCACTTTCAATGAGACGGAACGCCGCTAATCTGACTAGTGAGATAAACCGTGTAAGATAAAGGGCGAAAGTGGCAACTTGAGAAGGAAGCACATACGTGCGCCCACCACTATACGCCCATCGTTATCCGGAGTCTTGCGTACGAGGCCGGATATATTCCATAGATTGACCCCTAGACGGATCGAAATTGTTTGTACCTCCAACAAGCAGAGACCAACCTTCCTGGTCTAGACTATCAGCAAGATGGATCCAGGTCTTCTTGTTCGATCTTGGACGTTGTTCCAAAAAGGACTCAGCTAAAGAAGCTACTTTATAGAGATCACTTGTCAGAGATGGACGCGTTGTAGGCTTTGGATCGTCCAATTGAGGTTTTATTGTCAGGAGAAGTCCTGAACAGAAACGCGGACTTGAATGAACAATCACGGGATAGTCTTACAGCCTTACACACCCTTTATTTCATCGTGGATCTCCTGCAGGCCTTGCTTTCTTTTGCCTTCTGACATGAGTTTGTAGGGGTTATGGGTGAGAAAGATGTGTCACATTGTGACAGTACGCGTCTCTCACGTGGTCGGGAATGCCAAGGTAGTTTGTGTTTTCTACCACGATGGAAACAACAAACCAGCTTCCACCTGATGCACTGAAGCGCGTGGTCTCGGCAAGTCGCTTTTTGCGCTGCTCATCAGACGGCTTACGCCGCCACAGGAAGCAAGAAAAGAAGGCGTTTTCGCAGGACTTACTTCGGGGTTGACATCAGGCGAGCCCAATTTCTGTAATCGAGATACGATGAAATCCAATTTTTTGTCTCGTTTCTCTTGTCAGCCGTTCTTGGTCAGAGACTCATGGGGTTTAATAGAAACAAGACCCTCTTTTGCGGTGCTCGTAAGCAATTGAGCCTTATCCGTCCTTTTTGCAAATAGGGAAACTAACCGCCTCCATTTCCGCCGTTACCCCATTCGTCGGTTTCTCCAGTGACCACTGCCCTTGCTGGATATCTGTTCACCCAGGTAGACACGGAGCTCCTTCGCTCTGTATATTATTAACCAAGTTAACCCAGGTGTTCACTGACACTGCGATTGCTCAACTACGTGCCGAGGAGGTGCGCTTAGCCCGCTCCGCCTCTTCCCATGCCGAAAATCTTCCGCCTTCGAGTGCTTAACTCCATATACGATATTCAAATGAATCGAGTTAAGGTTATTATACTCCTGATATCATTAATGCCGCTCCATATACGCCACGGGATCTTGGTCTCATTGTTCTCGTGCAACAATTGTGTTACGATAACATGCATCGAAACCTTTCCACCGGATATGTGGAATAACAAACTCTTTCCTTTCTGAGTATGTAAGCTTCCTGAGCATGTAAGCCTGTCATATCCAGTGATCACGTCAGGGCCACCATCATTGCTCACCACTTTCCATCCTGAGTACGCACGAAGGAAATCTTTGTCAAACAACGAGTTGCATCGAGTTTATTTGCCATGGCAGTGGCATCACAGATTGGTTTCTCAAAGCGAACTGTCTTGTTACTAGTCCGGAAACTATCGTTAATGGTGTATCAGAAACATCTTGCACCCTGCTCCTGATCCATGATTCTGTGCCCATCCGCTTACTTCGCGATGTGTGTAACTCAATATCCCTTTCATACGGCGTCATTGATGGTACATCCAGGATCCATGCGGGAATGTGACTTCCATCTCATCCAACCCTGAGTGCATGGCGACGTAGGCTTTATTTGAGTCTTCCGACTGACAAGTATCACCTTTGACCTAGAGAAGAAGAAAGAAAAAGCAATTATTTTTAGATAACCCCAGACCGCTTTATTTGATGGGTATCGGCCTCTACAAAAATCGAAAAGAGTGAAGCTCGTCTTGGGCGATCACTCGAAATGACGGAAATCGCAACACCACAAGGGTGAATTCGACAAACTCAGGTTAGGTCGGTTTACTGTGTCCCCTAAGGTACAGATGGAGCGGAAAAATCTTCCTGGCTCCTAGCATAAGTAGCATATTCACCCAAGTATGCGGCTGGGTCCGTACCGACGTACCGTACCCTTGTTCTTTCTTTTTTTTTTTTTTTCAAATTTCGATTTAGAATCCTGATGACAAATTCAATCCCCTGCACCCTGCTCAGACGCCCATCTATCTCTCCGCCCCAATCACTGATATCAAAGAGACAAAGAATCTAAAGAACAAAGGGAGACTCTTTTACAATAGCGCAACCCCACAAGACAAATGTCACACCCTGCCAACAAGCAATTTGCCACACATCAGAAAAGTGCGAAAAGGCCGCAACCATGCATCGCCGTGGAAGAAGCGAGCTGAGTCGGCTGCACTGCTTAGTCAGAATAAGTATGGTCTGTATCGACGACTCAGACGGGCTTTAGACCGAGGACCGATTCCTTGACGCGAGACAGGCTCAAGTGAAAAATGTTGATTGCAAGTGAATGCATACGGTTACTATTCTCAGGCGCGGGTGTTTAACGTTTAACCACAGAATGAATGTGTCTTGAAAAGAACCGAGCCGAGTCGAACCGCGATTCGGATCCTGCCAAAAACTCAGGCTATTTATTACTGATGACGGCGGGGCGAAACTAGTCCCAAGGAAATAAATAATCGTGGACGAGGTTAAACTCAAAGGACAAATCACCAAGGCCCACTGCCCATAAGCATATGATATATGTCAGATTCAAGTATGACACCGGGATAGCATGAATGCATGCACAATAATATCTCCAGAACTTTCTCGCTGATATGATCCACGCGGATCCCCAACTGAAAAACAATGGGAAAAAATGCTCATCGCCATTGACGTGCGCAGCCGCCGGTGTCATTTATGAGCATAAAGCCCGGATCGTCGACGTGTGCACATGTTTTATGGGGATCGGCTGAAGGGCGATGTCTGTCTTGTGATGCGATTGAGACACACCACAGAGCCTGAGAGTCTGGGACGGAACATGAAAGAACAGGAGATATCTTGGAATTTCATTTACACAAGCGGTGTTTTTGCTTGCCGCAGTTCCATGGGTCGATGGGATCCACTGCAAGTATGTATGAAAAGTCACCGCGTCATGATGGAATCATTAATTATTTTACATACAGCACTTTTTTTCACCAGCCCTACGGTGGACGGAATCGTGATATCGATCACTTTCAATCTCGCAGGCACGCATTTAGCACATATCACGGCGGCAGGAATGACAAATCACCAAAACGATACGTGGAACTGATGGATCCACTTTGTCAGTTGGAAATTTGTGTGTGTGAAAAAAGACAGGCTTGGGTCGGAGAAGTGGGCTCCCTCGCAACCAGATCCCTACGATCAACAACATATGCAGTACGTTACACGGAAAAAGATACTACATACCTGCGGCGCGCTTCTGACAGTGGTAGATCCGAACTCACTTGGATGCTTAATTGGAGGGGCCGAGGTGCGAGGATGTGAGATGGATAAAATTGCAATGGTGTTAGCGGCGATGGCGATGAAATGGAATACAAATCCTACATCCATACATAAGAGGCAAAGCATTTTTTTTGAGGTTTGTAAAGACGTAAGTATGTATGTAACGTAGGTACGGATGCCACGGACATGTCAGTTTGAGTGTGTATCACAATAATTGAATACATAGAACAGCAGCATACATCCAGACAATACACACGCACTGGAATGATTATGATGATACAGTCCACCAGCAATGAACTCAATCTGATAGACCCACACACACACACACGTATACGTACGTACATTCGTACGTACACACGCCCACCGCCTTGAGACTCCCAAGGGTTCTATGTTCGCCTCCGGTGTTCGAATCATGATGAACTTCCTGGAAACCTTCACATCGACATCCATTCACCACACGCATCTCCCATCCCCATCCCCTGCCAAGTTACACTGATATATCAAAACGACACAACGCGCCCTTACGGCTACCACCCGGCCGCTAGACCTGGCCTAGGACGGCATCTTCATAATATCACCACCAGGCTCCCATGCCCATCCAACAAACCATGAACCGCCTGCGTCTCGTCGCAAATACATACATATCGTATACGTAATAACTAACACTCGACCCTCACACACACACGTACACATACATATCACAAAAAAAGATCGGAGACACCGCGATCGAAATCGAAAATCCGAATTGAAAAAAATATCTCAAGCAGGATAAACAAACAGGGAAAAAGGAGAGGATAAAAAAAAAAACAAAAACAAAAACAAAAGACCCGTCCGTCCGACAAATAACCAATCACCGGTCACCCGGATTTGCTTTGCCTTCAGGGTTCCCAGAGGGGGTGCATGGGTGGGAGCGGGTGGGGTGGGGTGGGGGTGTAATCGGTTATTGTGTATATTGTACGCGGCGGGCCCCGCGGTCAGACCTGGCCTTCCCGGGCCTGGATGCGATCCCTGCCGCGCCTCCTAATAGAATACAATAACACATAGTGTCGGTATCAGTATCAAGAGGGGGGCTGCCCCACACCCACACACACCCACCCTTGTCTCGTCTCGTCTCATTTCATCTTGTCTCGCATGCAATGACATGTCGTGTCATGTCTGAGGGGTGCGTCATACTCATACACAACTTGTGTACATCAATAGAGAAAAAAAAAAATCCCAAAACAAAACACCCATTTCTCTAATTCCAAAAGAGGTCTCGCATCATAGCATAATTCAATCTCTCGCTCCACAGCTGAACAAATCGAGCAACCAACCGCAGTCAACCAAAATTAAAATTAAAATCAAAAAATCAAAATAAAACATCTCATCGTGTAAGATTTCAAAATCAAATAGAGATAGATCCGTCGCGAGAGTCATCGCCCATCGACAAGGGACGGCGAACAATCGATAATGCATGCATTGCAGCGCGGACAAAGTTCACCGCGTTCCATTCACAGATATTCACACAAGTATCTAGTATCATCATAACCAACCACACCGGCAGCATCAATCAACCGATCGATATCACCTGGCCATGGCAGCGGACACTCGAAGGGGTCAAAGTAGCACGCCTTCTCAATATACTTGTACGCGGGGTATGAGACGTATAATCATGATATAGTATAGTATGATATACACGGAAACACAACCCCAGGTAAACATCTCTCCACCCCCTCAGTGCCGCACCCAGATCATAATGATCAACTATAATCGTAATTGTAATTGTAATTCTAACGCGAGATACGATATTTAATACCACTATAATGGATGTTATAGCACACTCGGATCGACCGTCTATCCGTGACGTCGAGTGAGTTGATGTACGAATGGGAAGCATTCCCCGGGATATGGTTATATACATATCACCACAAGCGAAGAACGAAGAAGAAAGAAGAAAGAACAAGCCGTGAAAATTGAATATTGAGTATGCGTGATGGGTGTATTGTATGTATGTATGACTTGGGAATGTGCTGTACTGTATATATATATATATTGCGGTGCGTTGCATGTATCGTATGTATGTATGTATGTATGTCGTGCCAAATGCCGTATGCCAAATGCCAGAATGCCAGAAATGCCAAAATGCGTAATGTTAATGATCAATGTTAATGTTAATGAGAAGTGAGCAGTGAGCAATGAAGCGTGAAGCGTGAAGAGCAGGAGTCGAGCAAAGTGAGGAGTGATATACGGAGGGAGGTGTCGTGTAATGCGCAAGCCATGATAAATACAACAACGAACAGAAAAAACCCTTGAGCAAGAAAAAACGCGAATAAAGATAATCAAAAATAAAAAACGAGTGCTCGCTCGCTCGCGCGCGCGCATTGAGCAGCACCATTATCGAGGAAAGAAGGAAAAAGAAGAAGAAAGAAAAACTCCTCACACCCTCGCCTCTCCAAGAAAAAGATAGAACGCAACTCCTCAAACTCTTCGCGCACCCCACGAGCCCTGTACCGGCGTCGGATACGCACCCGCGCCTGCACTCGTGCACGGATACGCACCCGTACACTGATACGCACAAAACTGCACCCCGGGCGGCCCCGCGTTCGCAAACGGCGCCGCGGGGACCGGCGACTCCTTCTTTATCTTCGCAATCGCGTTCGTGGTCGCGGTCGCGTTCGAGTGCGTCGGCGGGCGCGTCCACTGCGTCTCGTGGAAATGCGGGAGCGTGTATGCGGCTGGGGCGTGTGATGGGGCCAGGGCTGGGGCTGAGACTGGATGTGGAGGTGCGTGCGCGTACGCGTACGTATACATCGGACTTGTCGTCGCAGAATGTACGACCTGCACGTGTTGGGGGCGGTAATACGCGTACTGCGCCGAGTGTTGGTGCGTGTTCAGGTGCGGATGTTGGTGCGGATGTGGATACGCCGTGTGCACCGGCGCAGCAGCAGCCAGGGACTGGGACTGGGACTGATGCGGCGGCTGGTGGTACCGCAGCCGCGCCTTGCGCGCGCGGCCCTCTTCCTCGCGGTCCATCGGGGAACACGCAAGCGTATAGAAATACAAGTTCTGTTGCGCATCAGTAACGCACAACACAAGCACGAAACGCAGACATACCTGCGGCACCGCGGTCCTGCGGTCCTCGCTCACAGCGTACGGCGTGACCAGCGTCTCTGGGGCGTGTCTCGGCTGCGCGGCCCACTGTTCTTGGAGCTGCGGCTGGGCGGGGGATGCCAGGGACATGGTCTCGAACGACTGCAGCCCCTCGAGCGGGGAATGCGAGTGCGGCGCACTCGCAGTTGGCGTGTACTCGGGGATGTGCAGCTGGAGCTGGAGCCCGGCGGGCGTGGGGCGCTTGCACGGGTGCGCGGCGCTGGTGGGGGAGAAGGCGGCGGCGGCGGAGCGTTTGGCGCCTGGGCGCAGCGGGGCGTGGGCGTACGCGGGGGACGGGGACACAGGCTCGGGCTCGGGGAGGCGCGAGGAGAATGTGGCGGCGCGGCGGGTCTGGCTTGGGGACGTCGAGCGCGCGCGGTGGGTGTGGACGGTGGAGCTGCGGGAGCGCGTGGAGTAGGTGTATGTGCGGGCGGCGGGGCCGGCAGACGCGTGTGGGTGGGAGTGCGCGTGCTTGGCGGCGCGGACGGCGGAGCGGGTGCGGCGGAAGTGGAGGCTGTCGCGCTCTTTGGCGAGGACGAGGCCCTTGAGGAGGTTGAGCCACGACTCGTAGGTGGACTTGTCGACGTAGAGGTTAAAGTCGACGCCATTGAGAAACTCCTTTTCCATGCGGTTGATCTCGGCGAGGTCGATGCCAGAGACCTCTGACCAGGTTTTGTTGGTGTATGTGTTGCTGCGACACATGAGCGTGGGGCAGGGCGGAAGCGGGAAAACTCACTCGTCGAGAAACTTGTTCGCCATCATGAGGCCGGCGACTGCGATGCGGAACTCGCTGCCGCGCTGGGCAGGGGTGAAGCGGTTGCGGTCCTTGAGGCGGTAGATGTAGTGGAGCGAGAGGACAATGACAGACTGGGAGACCTGCGTGGTCTCGAGCAGCTTCTGCATGAACTGGACAAAGGTGGGCGTGGCGACGAGCTGGAGCGTGGTCGTGGCGGGGTTCGGGCGCTGGGCGAACGGCGGCGAGCTGGTCGGGGTCGGGTACGAGTGCTCGGGGGCGGCCGTGGCGAACCACAGATAGCAGATCATCTCGCACGTCTTTTCGGCGATAAAATGTGGGGGGCGCGTGCGGGAGATGTCGAGCCAGTCGGTGTAGGGGGCGTCGGGCTTCGGATGGGCGAAGGGCTGCTCCTGGGGGAAGACGTCCTCGGGGGGCGTGACTGTGCGGGGTCAGCACGGGCAGACACGAGAGACGGGACACGCACGGGGCGCACGGGCAGCGAGCTGGCGGTCGATGTGCGCAATCGGGGGCAGCGACGGCTTGGGGGTGCGCCGCCGGAACGTCGACGTCATCGGCGGCGTCAGCGGCACGGGGTGTTTGGTCGTGGGCGGGGTGCGGCGCAGCGAGTAGAGGGCCATGGTTGCAGGCCGCCCAGTCCCCAACGCGCTCATATTTAAAACGGAACGCGTTGGACGGACTCGGAGGTACCACCGTGGCCTCCCACTTCCGCTTTGGGCACATCCAGGGTGACCACACGTCACCTTTTTCTTTTCGTTGTCCGCTCGGCACTCCCGGCACATGGGGATTCCCCTGGGCTTCCCCATAGCCTTACCCTTATCCCCCAGCACCACGTGCCCTCCACCGGCCGACCCCACCTCGACCATCGCGCCGCAATCAATCACATTCCCGGTCCCATGTGCATGTCCTAGGTCTTTGCCCAAAGCTTCTCCTAATCAATTATCCACGCATTTTTATTTTTATTTTTAATTTCCAAATTCGCTGCATTCTTTTCTTCCCCCGTAGGGCTCTCGTCACGTCACGCTCCACCCCCTTTCTTATTAATATATATCAATATATCTGCGTATCTGGAGATATATCAAAAAAAAAGGATTCCCGAAAGGGAAGTGGCGCACCAACACCAACACCAGATGTCGATGGGGTCGATGATGACTCACCTCGAGCGCAACATCCGTATGTAACCGGAACCGGAACCACATATCAGGCGAAAAAACTTGCAGAGAAAAATCAACCTGCCTTGACCTTGGAAAACAAAAAAAAAAATCATAACCCCGCCTTGGCGACTAAAGCCCGTGTTGTTTATGCACCGACGCGGCGCCAGCTGTGTCCCTCTCGTAACTCATCGCGTAAAGCGAAGCCTTAAGTCGAAGCAAGCGCCGCCCCCCTGACCTCTACCCCGACGGTGTCCGCGCTTCGTCCCATTCCGCTGATCCCCCGCCCCGCCCCCGTTTAGCTCAAACTCAAAGCTACTACACTCTTACTGACGCTGACGCAACGCTGTCGACGTCGCGTAATTCTCGTAAAGCAAAACTAATCCAAAGCATACACGTAGCTTCAAGCGCGCCCCCCTTTTTCCCTCCGCTCGCGCTTTGTCTCAAAATGTCGATCGCTGATGCTGATACTGATGCTGATGACGGTGAGACGGCGATGATCGATACACGTAGGGGCTCTCGCCAAGTGCTGGCCGTTGAACCTGCGAAGCGCTTTGCATCCATGCATATATGCGGCTGAATGGAGCCTGGCTGGCTGACTTGCTGGATCGGAAGCCACAAGTACTATTCATAATATGTGTCCGGTGTCCAGTGGCGGACACGTAGGGTCCGACAGCGCGGACGGCTCGTCTCTCCTGTTCTTGTCGGACTCGGAGTCGTATGTGCTTGCGCTTGCGCTTAATTATGCGTGTAATGCGTATACATGCCATTATGCTTGCTATGTATGTATGCATGAAGTCTGAATATATGAATATAAGTATATATGAATTATGGAGCGTAGAACATGGATTATGGGAGTCATGTATGGATGGACGGTAAGCGCATCATAATTGTCAATGATGCGCGGAGACCACGCCCACGCCCGCCTGGCTGTTGTCTAGCGGTAGAAACGCTGATCAATAATAATAACAATAATATGTATATACTTAATTATATGTGTATGAATGGCTAATTGGACGGACGGAAGTAAGCGCATCATGATGCATCCCGTGTCAATGATGCCCGGACCCCAAGCCCCCGCCCACCTGAATCTTTCCGAATTTCAATCGACGAACCAAGCTTGGGTTAGCTTAGCCTAGCCTAGCGAAAACGCAGATCATGACCAAAAAAATTATCAATAATAAAGCGAATGTAAAACCAACCCTTGCAAGGGCAATACGAAAATCGATCCCCCGACTTGAGTTGTTCCGCTCGGGTATTGAGCAAAGGGGGTATGCGTGCATATGGGGGACGCATGGGTATTCGGGTTCGCCGCGCCCGGGCCATCGCCGCGCACGCGCACGCGTTCGTTTTCGTTCTTTTCAGTTACCAGGAGCAGGAGACACCAGAGACAGACACACAATCACGCGCGCACACCGTCAAAGGGCAACACCTATCCTCATGATTATCTCCAAGATATAGTTGCGCTTACCCTTCCGGGCACGGCACGCGGGTCTGTGCGGACTCGCATGCCCCAACTGCACGCGCATACGCGGGACGCGGCGTCTTTCCTGCCTGAGCAGGAACGTCCTATATCCTGGTACATCTCTATCTATATCTACACACATGTACGCATATGTCCATATGTCGACAGGCTTCACGCGGGTGGGGGGGGGAGGGGTAAGCCTGTGCTAGGAACTCGAACATGGAATTTAGAACATGGGAACGTCGAGCCCAGCCCAGCCAGCCCAACCCGGTGCTGCAGATTGAAAGAAGGACTTGCTTGCTTGCTTGCCTGCCCGCTTACTGTCCTTGTTTGCTTTCTTGTTTGCTTTACTTACCCAGGCTGCCAGCCAGTGACGAGTGACTGCCTGCCAACGGCCTGCTTCTGTCAGGTGTCTGACGGCCAGTGCTTGCTTCGTTTCGCTTCTCTGCCCTATCTGCCTGCCTGCCTGAGACCATCACCGACAGCGACAGCGATGGGGACAGGACAGGCAGGCTGCGATTGTTGGATTCAGAGAAGGCGCGTGGAAGGAAGGTCCGAGAATGTCTGTTCGTGACAAGGATCAGGACCCGCACCAGAGTTGTGCGCAGGAAACAATGTTGGTGTGCATCCGAGTCGAACTCGTACTCGCACGGATGCAGTTGTTCCCCCTGGGGAATACCCATGCACAGTGACAAAAAAAATCACCGTATCAGACAACGGTGGTGCAATCGATGGGGGTGGGTATCTTGATCACACCCAGGCAGGCGCCCAGCGCTGCTAGGTTCAAGGTGCTGCCCGGGGGTTCGCGAATCCCCACCCATCCACGGACCTTCTCCGTTGGCACCCTGCATCGTAGTTTCCACGCTACTAATTATGAATTCTGTGACGGGGGTGGGGGTTGGCACACCAAGCCAAGGGACCGTGTAAGTAAGTATCAATCAAATTTTCCTTCCTTCCGTCCTTCTTTCCTTCTTTCCTTCCTTCTCGATGAGGATGAGAGGAGATGATGCGGCAGGTCCCACGCCCTAATTGCCCGCAGCCCAGCTCAGGATCAGCGGCCCCGTTATCGTCGTTCGACTCGTTCAATCGGATGGGTTATCGTACGTGGAAGCACGCCTCTATAATCGAATATGTCCACCTCCCAGCATGGGCGCGTCGAAATCTTTGATGGATGGATGGATGGATGGATGATCAGGACCAGGCCCGTCCATACATCCGTACCATACTTAGCGCGGACCCCGCCTGACTGGCACAAAGCACAATACATACTAAAAATGCCATCATGTCCATGCCATCGCCTCTCACAGGAACACGAACCCCCCTTGTGCTCCTGTCGCTCTATTATTATTTTTCTTGTTACCGGCCCCACCACCACCACAACAACAACAAGAATAATGATAATAATAGTAGCCCTGATAGACAAGTAGAGTCTTCATCAGAAGTTCTTTATTCGTACGCGCTTTGCCACCACCACCCCCCGTCATGGGCTTAGCGCCCGTAATCGGTGAGATCCATGCCTGGAAGGAGATCGGGGGTGGAACTTGATCCGGATCAAGTTTTCGCCCCCCTTTTTGGTGTCCGTCCGTCCGTCCCCATGGCTGCTGGTTGCTTAATTCACCCCAGGCACAAGGGGGTATCAAGTTCCCATTCTTGGCCAACTCAAAAATTCAGATGCCACTGAAAGAAAAGTTTCGATAACTTGTGAAAAGCTCTCTTTCGAGCAGGTGCATTCTGGAAGACTGCATATCTATCGTATTTCGTGTACCGTGGCATGCATCTGAGGCTGTAACTCTAGCTTTGCGTTTATGCGCAGCCTCCGTTTCCAGCAGGTGGATTTATGGGTGGTACGATATCATGATTATGATGATGATCTATCGTAAATTCATACACGCTAAAGCGCTAACCGTCCCATCCCCATCCTCAACGTTCAACGTCAAACGCTTGCAGGACACGTCACGATGTAAAAAATCTATCTATTTTCGAGATCTCTTCTTCTTCTTCTTCGTTCACCCAACGCATCCAAATGCGGAAACTGTTACTACCACCCAAATAACCACATATCTATCCAGATAGCCGAACCACATGGGTAGTGGTGGCCCTGCGCTAACTTACTTGTCAAGGTTACAGAGTCTGACTACCAACTCCATTCATTCATAACTACAGGTTCGTTTCCTGCTCCGATCCAAACGTCCTGGTCTCGGCTTGGTCATGATCAGGGTCAGTGCCAAAATCGCGTGGAAATGGAAGGCACCCGGCTCGCAGAGGCACTCTAGACTTTTTCCGGACTTGCGCGGCCGTTCTTCCATGATTGGCTCGGTTCGCCGAGTCGTCTCGTGCTCCCATCACACTCCTTCAGTCCACCATCTCCTGAGCCCAGACCTGTCCTTCTATTCACCCTGCCACGGCGGGTATCACGCACACCATCTATCTGATTAAGAAGGAGCAAAAACAATTTTACAAATGTGCTTTCAAAACCGTGGTTAAGAATGTATCATTTGTATTGTTGTTACGCCCTCTATGCGTGGCTCTCGTGGGTGCCGACTAGAGTACCCCCAAGCTTAGCCTTCCCAGGGCCTTACTCATTCCTAGACATCTTCTCCAGCAAACGAGCTGAGTTTGAGGCCACAACCCGGATCGTCGGCTATCCTTCAAGTTACGTCGCGGCCTCTCGTCACTACTATAATTTAATATAACATGAACTTGGGTATACAAAGGCGCTTTGTCAAAGATCTATGCACAGGATTGACAGAAACGCGTATAGTACGTCAGTCCCTCCTATCTCCGTCGAATGCAGTCGTTTTTTTGTTCTCTCCGTTGGGTAAAGTGCCAGGAAGATCTTTGGGGATCCGCTTCTCCGATGAATGTGCGATAACTTTATGCACAGACATGGCTAATAAGTTGAGACAGCAGACCATTGCAGTGCATGCAAGCAAGCCTGAAAGCAACCGAGTCGGTCAGATCTATATGCAGGTCTAATCACAGATCGACCAAAGTTTGATACGGACTGATTATCGTTCAAGCTATGTAATACTAACAGTAAGTGAAGCTGGGAAACTGACTTCCATTTCGCTTGCTCTCAGTTCAGGAAGCCACATCGAGCGCACCCACCGCGGTTATCACGGCTTGGGTCATGCATTTTATCTGCCCCCCCTTGCCGCGGTAACTTGCGCCCGTAGGATATCGAGAGATAGATATCGAGCCCTCTCATGCGAGCTAAGGCCCGTGACGGGAGTCACGTCATGATTTTGTGAGTATTGTGGAATAGTCCATCATTCCCATCATGATTTGGAGAGATAGTTGAAAAGTTGTCCGGCTCCCGGTCATCGGTCTATCAACGGAGACGAGAGCAATCATCAACGTATTACTCTGAGGAATCATGTTTCTGAGTAATGAAATCTTCCACGTACAAATGATGCACGTAGAACACTAGTGTGAGTCTTAGCGCTGCCTTCCGTTTCAGATTTGGAAAAAGGTGTTGCGATCTCTTTGACATGTTCAGTATCCATCCATGTCATCTGTTGACGACAGATTCTGGATGAAGTAGGTGTTACCGTGGCTTGTTCCCATATGGAGTCTGAAGAACCGTCTGGATGTATTCAAGATTCAAGTACAACAACACATCAACCTTCGAAGATGATAATCTGAATCCACTAGACTACAGTGCAAACTCGGGGTGAAGATCCTACCGGTGGCTGACAGTTAGAAAGAATGGACGAAAGGGAAAAGAAGTCGTTACGCCCGAGTCGGACTGGTAGGCGAATGTGTGAACTTACTTCACTATACCGACAGTGACGTTACTTCTATGTATTCATACAGAATTCGTGAGGTGGGATACATGACAAAAATGAAGATGATCAATGTAAAAGGATGGTGACCCTCGTAACTTCGGACGAATCCCGGAAACAAGGCGTCTCTCTCGCATAAGGAAAGGCCAGTGGGCATGCAATGGTGACACGCACTTACGCAACTGCCTGTCAAGGATTATCGTTTTGAACGAGGCAAAAGGAGAACAAGAACCCAAGGAGATTGTAGGGTACTATCGGTTAATCCCAGCTCTGATGACGTACTATCAGCTCCCAATGCGCCTGATACCTCTTTGTTTTCACACAATGCATGAGTATGACACAAGAAAGCACATCAAAGTGTCAAAAGCTTGAAGGCTCCATTTCCCGTTCTGACGTACGCATAACTGAAGTGATCACAGCACCCGTCTTTTCTTCTCTTCGTCTCGACATAACTATCTAGGGAAGAGAAGATGGAGCGGCTGAAAGTCTCTGAGAATCGGAGCCAAGCGATCCAAACACTTGCGTCTGCTTATAACATGTGCACATTGGACTCTTTAGGGTCACTTGATTCACAGGCAGTCAAGTGTAGGTGACTGTGAAGAGTGCTTGAAATTTCGTAAGTCAACAGATGCCGTGGATATATACAGAGACAACGTTAGCTGAAGAAGAGGAGACCTTATATGCCAGCATGCAGCAATGCATCGTAAGCATCAAGTTCAACTCGATGATTCGGACAGATCAACACTACACTAGGCAATGCTTGTGAGTTAATGCAGGTACCGGTCCTTGTAGTGCCTTTCAACATGATCCCGCGGCAAAAGTCAACGAACATCAACCGGTCATGTTCCAAGTTCATCCCCTGTTTTGGAAGTTCTTTTTGGCAATATTCTAAAGCTTTGCCAAGGTTCGTGCGAATTCAAGTGGCGTGACAGACTTGGCCCGACTTATGGAGTAATCAAGAGTGACAAAGTGAATTCTGGTTGATATGTGGGAACGTTAGGTAGCTGCTGCAATGGGACCGATTTTGTTGACGTGGTACAGAAAATCCAAGCATAGCTTGTCTTCTCAGTTGGCACATGTATGTTACTTCTGTCCGATGAACAGGCATCAACAATTGCTTTTGTAAGGAACAAGACCGAAAAGTTGGACAGATCTACCTCTCCGAGTAATGTGTTGAATGACCGGAACAAACTTAGCCGTAACGGAAAGATAGAATATCAGGTAGAACCACAGCTATTCAAAGAGCTTTATTGTTTACGACACGCCAACCGACTAGCCAGCAGTTGACTCGATGGGCGATCGGAGCAAAGGAAAGCGAATAGTCAATATCAAGATGGAGGCCTGTATGTACGTACATATAGATGCATTTGCAAAACAGCTTGTTCGTCAAAAAGACCAGAGTGAGAATATATATGGCGCATGTAGATTGCCAAGATACCTTATAAGGCAGCAATAAATAAATGAAAACTACAACTTTCTTTACCCCGAGTGAGCAGAGTTTGCTGTGGCTATTGCTGATAATTATTGAATTCTCCTTCCTTTTTTTGCTAACATGTAGTATGGAATTAATGGCACGCTGGCCGTAGCCATATAGTGTAATGCAGACTTAATTCTCATGCAGGTGAAAATTTGACAGAGAAGCTAGAAATTTACGCATGACTTACTGCATTGACTATCTAAGTGTGTCGAACGAATTTCACTTAGGCTCTATTTTCTTCCACTCTGGTTAGGTATACTGAGACCATGGCATTCTCTTCAATTGAAGGTCTCGTGCGGGCTAGAAGGAGAATGAAACCTCGTTCCTTACGAAGAGTGGCGCTACGGTCGCCGGTCACACGTCTGTAGATGATCTGGAACGATGTAATGACAATATTAGGATGCTTCCGTTGAAATAGTCGAGAAAAGTGGGTTCCTTCACGATAAGATAGGATCTGTCTTCAGTCATCAGTAGTGACAGCAAACATAAAAGATAGAGAAGTAGCTTTGGTACGTGTACAACAACCTTAAGTACTAGCATCTGAGGATGAAGGTTCAATCCGTAACCACGATTAGGACTCATGCCTCCAAATCAATATCTCAATTCCCTGAGTGGCGTTCGTGACTACGTGCGGCGAGTCGAGTGTTTAACTGACTGTTGCACCGAGCGGGTATCTATCTGCAGCATAGCAAACCCAGTCTTAAGGGACAGAGATTGACCAATGAGTACCCGATCTGCAAGTTCCAGAGATTAACTTTTATCGGTCCAATCCGAAGTCGTGAAAGAGCTTACTTAAGTACCACATTCTTACCATTGACTGTATACTCCGCGCAACTACCCTTGGCGGATCAGACACGAGCACTGAGTAAGTAGAACCTAGAGCGCCCGCAACTCGCTGCCAGTAAGGGGCTTCTTACGAAGCGAGTTTGGTCATTGGCACCCTACCGCCAACTCTGCCGAAAGGTCATCTGGGTCATTTGGGATGAGAGGAGGAGTGTGATACGGACATCACGTACTGCCTCACGAATCTCTTGGATGTGGGCTTGGGTTTCTAGAAAACCAGGAGTCTTGGGACCTGAAGGCAGGATTCAAGGCAGTATGGTAAACGTAGAGCATGTATTCAGGGAAACCCGACGCCATCCGTACGTACGCGGAAAGCTTTTGAAATCGGTGGACATGATCCAGGTGGTTTTGGTTGAAGCTACGTCCAGAGCGCAGCAATTCAGACTGAGGAGCTGACGTGTTATGAACGTGCAGAACAGAGCTCCTTTCAAGCTGACGCTAATAGAAGCGGCGCAATGTGCCAAAAGGCTTACCTCACTCGGCTTAGCCCCCGTCAAGTCCTAGATGATCGGCAGTATAATGGCCACATTATCGTTGCGATTGAGGTGCGTCCTTCATCGAGTGCGGCTTAAGATCGCTGGTTTGGAAGTACAACGTGGTGTACATCGTTGCTGTAACACGATATCCAAATGTATGCGTAAGAAAATGAGTGTATGCAGTCAAGCATTCTGCAGTCAAGCACTCGTAGGTAAGTGAATGAAGATGTATCGTCCTAGGAGTTGCAAACACCAAACAAAGTAGAGTTGCCTTCTCCGCCGCCAGGAGTCAAAGGGGTCCGAATCGAGGGATACCGCCGCCGGCCACGTACTCTATAATCAAGTGAACCCAGGCGATATCATCCATACGATGGTAGCGGGAAGTTATTCTGAATGTTGAATAGGAAGGCAGTTTCCTGGAACTTTGTCGCAGGCATCTTCATCCGTGTCTCCGGTATGGCATCGGATAATTCGATTTGAATTTTGAAAGAAGATTCGGTGTTGCGCATGTACTCGGCTAGATAAGCCCAGGGGTCGGTGGGCAGACTTCAATCAACTTCAACTTCAAGTTTCTCAGTGAGAAAGTGAGGAACATTTATTTTGTACTGAAGAAGGTTACCAGCCTAGACGTAATTCGGGCCAAGATCAAACTCTGAACGGAAGTATGAATAACTCGTCATTTTGACTCTCCTGAAATTCATAGCGGGAGAAAGCAGGAGAGCGGGTGCTGCTCAGTGTCCAACCAAGGACTTGTTACTGGCTGCTTACTTGATCTTACAACGGAATTAGTGTGGGTGCGTGGTTCGACTGTCTGTTCATATCGGACCGACCGGTTTGCGCTTGAAAAGGTCTCAATAACCTTCAATAACCCACCTCAGTATATTGTCCAAGCAAAAAGTCAAGATCCAGCCGGTGGATAAGAAAGTATTGTAATACAATAGCGCACCGCAACACCGAGGGACGCGAACTGCATTTGCAATTTGGTTAAGACGCATACTATGGTGATTGTTTCCCTGTGTTCGGGTTAGACTCTTGCGGCGTAGGCATGACGTGTGCCGGGCAATAATCATATGCCTGATTTATATGCTTCGACCACCGCCTTCATTCTTAATTTTTCTGTGTTTTATACTAGCATGTTCACCAAATCTATAGCTACGTCTAGTACTGTTTATCATTGTCTCTCCATTTCATTCCTCTTGTACTCCACTGCCGAGATCGGAGGGCGAGACTTTTATAGTAATCCACATCGGATGGCAGATTGTGGTTCCGCGTCTTGTTTTTCTTAGTTCTCCTCCTCGCCATCGTCGATAAAACAGACTTTTGTATTTGTGAATGCTGAAAAAATCTTTGACAACGCGGCGGATGTCGCGCGTGACGCCCCTGTGGTCGCACGAGGCCGCGCGGGACCCGAATTCGTACGTATCCACGTAGCCGAGCCAGCATTCGCACACGGCCTTCATCCCTCTCGTTCCATGCCCCAGATATAGAGGCTCATGCATTTCTCCAGAAAGTCCATTCTTTCTCAAGGGCGCAAGCCGCTCTATGCCGCTTCTAAAGTCCTCAATGTCTCGTCGGCGTCGGCGTCGTCAGTGTTTGCAAAGTGCTGGGTACACAGCACCAACAAAACCTCTGCGTTGATCAGGACAGTACGCAGTCGTGCATACTATTCGACGCGTCCAAGTGGTGAGGGCTCAAGTACGAATGGCCTGAATACCAAGTCTGCGGCATCCATACCCTTTTATCGTGCGTGACTTTCACTGTAAGCGAGGATGCCACCTCATTCGTTTCTTTCCAGGGAAAATCATTAATGCCTGGACTGAAACGCCCACAAAGTGGTACCCCCTGCCGCTAGCGGTCGGTGCGCTGCTTTTAGTCGCTATTCAATATCGGAAAAAGGTCAAAAGGGCGAGGAAAGAGGTCGAGCTGGACGAAGATGGAATGGAGGTCATTAAGCTGAAGGGTCCATGGCATGTGAGAATACTCAATCGGTTGACCAGTACAATAAGATGACCCCGCTGCAGGTACATGTAATCGGTGCACTCCCTCTGCGCAACATGTCTCGACTATGGGGCTACATTAACTCGCTCGAACTTCCTGTCTGGTTCCGCCCATGGGGATTCCGTCTCTACGCATTTGCATTTGGTTGTAATCTCGACGAAATTGAGCATCAAGACCTCACTACATACCCCTCGCTTGGAGCTTTCTTTTATCGTAAACTCAAGCCAGGTGCACGACCTGTTGATTCTGCTGTCCTCGTCAGTCCCGCCGACGGTACCATGCTTCACTTTGGCACAATCAAGGACCTTCGCGTAGAACAGGTCAAGGGTATTACCTACTCGCTCGACGCGCTTCTTGGCGTAGAACGTCCTGGTTCTCCCGCTTCTGTTATATCTACCCCGCCGGAATACCACAACCGTGACATGAGTATAGTCGACGACCGGGAGTTTGCCAACGTCAACGGAATCGAATACAGTTTGGACCAGCTCATCGGGAACGCAAGTCCTACCAGCGGCACGACCACTCCGACGACGGATTCCGAAACCCCGCTCGAACCGGGCGCGCCCCCAAAGAAGTTCGGTGCCCAGGTAGACGCGTCAGTGGAGCCGGAACAGAGCATTCAGGAAACATTGGTACACGATGCATCCGTTGCGCGCGAGATGGGTGTCAAAGCCTCCGCAGAGAACAAGCGTAGGAGCGCCTCGGGAAAAACCTGCAAGCCTGGCAATGCACTCTTCTTTTCCGTGATATACCTGGCGCCCGGAGATTACCACCGCTTCCACAGTCCAACTGCATGGGTTGTCGAGAAGCGGCGGCACTTTGTCGGTAAGTCCCCTTTCGCTATCTCTCCAAGAATAGACCCTGTTTTCTCAATCTTTTCCTTCCTAGGCGAGCTGTACTCGGTCTCACCCTACATGGCTAAGCGCCTTGAGAACCTGTTTGTCCTTAACGAGCGCGTGGCACTCCTCGGACGATGGAAGCACGGCTTCTTCAGCATGGTCCCGGTCGGCGCCACAAATGTCGGCAGCATCATCCTCAATTTCGACCAAGTAAGCCCTCGTCTCCTCTCGTCTCCTACCCCTCACCCCTCCCCTGACACTAACAACTTTACTCCAGGCCCTCCGCACGAACGTCCGCGGGCGCCCTCCGCCACCAGGCACCTATTCTGAAGCCGTCTACTCCGCGGCCTCGCCAATCCTGAACGGACAGCCTCTCATCGCAGCCCAGGAGATGGGTGGGTTTTGCCTCGGCAGCACGATCGTCCTTGTTTTCGAGGCACCAGCGGACTTTGAGTTCGCAGTGCAGGCGGGGCAGAAGGTCAAGGTTGGACAGAGGCTAGGCGATGTGCCGCAGAAACTCAAGGCCGATTAAGCATGTAGGCTGCATCCATAGTCAGTCTTGATGGGCCTCTGTCTGCCGCACCAAGGGTTGCATGGACCGAGTCCCGCGTTGCTTGCCAGGCCCTAGCGACTCGATCTTCAACACGGACGAGCGCGAAAGCCTATCGTCATGGTAATCTATCCATTAATTATCTATCGGATGGGCCACATGCACACCATGCGTTCTGTTGGCTGTTGTCGCCCATCCACAATTGATGTTCATCCATCTTCATGCACTGTACCAATACCATTCAATCTTCAAAAATGTCCAATTCCCTGAAATTTATCACATCACAATCTTGAATTCTCTTTTCACGATACAGATTGAAAGGGGGCACAATTAATAATTTTCATGAAATACACAAAAAGCGGAAGATATTGGTGCCGCGAATTGAAAGGCAAGGTGAGTAAATGAAAATAAAAGTCCATGAAGAGTCCCCAAATCGTCTATATGGATGTATGATATCGTACGTATGCTGGATTTATGCTGGATGTATGTATGTATGCCTGATATACGATGCCGCACCTCAATACCTGTTGTCGGTCGGCGGATAGCCCCTATACCCTCCTTTCTGCGCATGCGCACCGTAAAGCTGGTGTCCACTGACACCACCGACAAGCGACGCGGGCGCACCACCGTGGTAGTTGCTTGCGTCTTCTTCAGGATAATCGGATGGGTTGGCTGCAAGAAGGGGGTCCTTGACTTCCCATACAGCCGCCTTGGAGCCGACAGAGAACTCGAGATCTTCTTTCTGTTTGGGATGTCAATAAAATGTTGAAAGGTAAGAGTTAGTGACGCACGGTGATACTGTCCCAATACTTATATACCATCATTACACTGAGTAACATGCACAATGTGAAGAAGAACAGGCCATCGATGTAGTGCTTGATGGCATCGCAAATGGTCACACTGAAAGCCACAAGGAGGACTTGCGCGATAGCGAAGAAGGCCGTACCGAAGATGATGTCACCAATGGGCCAGCGATCTTCAAGGGTACGGAAGACGAGGACAAGTTGGGAGATGACGTAGATGATTGTGCAGACAAGAGGCCAAAGGATATACATGATCCAGAGTGCGATGGGCTTGGTGTAGCTGAGTCCAGCAAATTGCTTGAAAGTTCCGATAGCGATGAAAAATTGAAGGCCAAAAATGACTAGGCACGAGATGCGGAGAAACTGGTGACGAATTAGTACAAAGACATTGGACGAACGCTGAACATGTACGGACCCAGAGAGAAAGCGGTGTTCCGTCTTCTGCGAATTGGAATCCGACGAAGCCGTTGATAAGGAGACATGTGTACGCTGCTGCAACGAGACCAGCGTATACGGCAGCGAACCACTGTAATTGGGAAGTGAGTTCATAAGGATAGGGTAGAGAAGAGGCTGGGCTCTTACTACATATGTAACGTTGGCGGTGGGTATGATTCCTGAATCAAGAAACATGGCCAACAGTTCTATCACTGCGTATAACCAGAAGAACGTGACAATTTCCTTCCGACCTGCGGATATTATATTCAGTCCAGTTTCAGTTTGAAATTCGAGTTGGGGCTCACCAACTGCAGTATACTTGGAGCGTATGTGATATATCATGATAGCTGTCATTATAATTGCGACAATGTGTACGAAACATGTTGCTTGAGAAAGTAAATCAGGCAAGGTCTTTCTACTCCCTCGAGCGACAGAACGCACAAGGTTGGAATATAAGTGTCCCTCCTACATCCACATTTCTACTATAGCACGTTGGCTCGACACCCTGATCTGTTCCTACTAGAGGACAGATCACCAGCGCGGCGGTCTCACAGAGGGCATTGAAGGATCCAAATTCGATTCCCATAGTGTGGTTGTTGGTTTAGAGTTAACAAGATAGGAGCTCCTGAGCCCGGAGTGAGGCCCGACGACGACGACGAACGAAGAGCGAGAAAGGATGGCGATGACTGCCAGTTCAGCACGGTCGACGACAGACAAGGCCAAATTTACGTAATCAGTCATTATTTCATATCTTCACACGTTCTCCATGAACGAGCTAACTCTATGGCTCCAAATCCCACTGAGTGACTCAAGTCTCCGCCAGCCCACCGGCCTCAAGGCTAAACCTCGAGCCGATTAAACGACACCTCAAATCTTTGTTCCATTTGACTTGTTCTTGAGGAATGCTATTTACCTCCTTATCGTCGACCATTCAGCCATTGAACTTTATACACATAACGATACAATTTGAAATATCTCCATGCCCTACTGGACGGAATCAGCAATCTTGACTAAAAATGGTGAAGTTAATTGACAGTCACTCCAATTTGCTCTCTGTGGAGGAGCTGAGTGGCGAAGCTTGAGTCAAACGGATTTTTGCATTCTTCGGCCCCACTAGATGCGTTCCACCGCTCTATCGACATTTCATATGATAATGGCCTGCTGTCATTTTCTTACAAACTTTGAACTGCTTCAAAGCAGTTACAATTCGATTATACAACTACATGGTCAAGTCTTTGGTACTCGGACAAGTTGTAATGGACCATCAAAAAATGCGACAACTTTTCCTCGACGTAAGGCGAGACGATGGGCGTCCTCGATTTCTTTGCGCCTATTTCAGTTGGATCTTGTGACGAAGTGTGTATCAAACATGTTACATACAACGTCTTCACCTTATACTTTCAGAATGTCACGATAAGTATCACTATCTGACATCGTATGTGACGAGGATTCACCTGCACATAGCGTAAGTTTGGCTGTCTTTCTCTATAAAAGCCGAAGGAAACATAGAGATATCTCACTACCTCGATCACTTCCTCCACTATAGCACCCTCAACATGGTTGGCACTATCCAGCAGAAGCTCTATATCCGGGCTATCCCCCCTGGCATGGGGTTCCGTGTGACTGCTCTCAACCTGCTCCCACCTTCCCCTGCAGAGGAGTGGCGCGCAACGTTGTACGACTCTGCTGAGCGAGAAAGGGTACTCCTTACTTTTTTACTGCTCATCGACTGCCCTTCACACTGATTCGTTCACCAGCATGCGCCCTTCTTTGTCGATCCCAATGTGGAAGGCGGCTACTTGGGCGTCGTCAAGATGTACGGAGCTCACGCTTTCCCAATGTATGTACAACCATTATTCCCGTATCTTTCTCGCCTGACCACGGCCTATAGCAATAGCGACGGAGCGCGCCTCGAAATCTTGTGGGAACTCACGGACAATGCGACTAACGCACCACTTGTTTCTAATACCGACCAGGCTGTTGATCAAGCCAATTATGAGCATCCTCCTTTGGCAGACCAGCCCAAGGAGCCAGCTCCAACGATCGATCCGAAGGACCCAACAAGATGGCCCACCAGGCCTGCGGCACTCACCATCGACGCAAGAGCCGCAGCCTCCGTATCCGGTCAGCCTACGCGCACGGGTCGCCTGCTCGTCGAGACCACCTACTGGGGCCTCATCCAGCGCCCCGACTATGTGTCGGTCCTTTACCAGGTTGGCTCAGAGACACCCTTGCGTATCACATCCGAGGTCGCGGCTACAATCATCAGTCAGCCTCAGGACGCCCTCTTCCTCATTGGTGTCAATAAAGAGGACCAAAGGATTGCGATCAATGCCACACAGGACACTGACGTTGCGAATGTCATCGCGAGCTCTCTCCTCGAAGGTATTTTTTACGTTCATGAGAAAGCCTTTGGGTGGGTTTTCGGAAATTTCCTGCCTTTCTGAAGAAACGTACTGTCAAAGACTGCTAGAATGCAAGTCGTCTTATAAATTTGAGGCAGATTTTCTGACAACACTGACGCATATGCCAGGTTTTTCTCTGTACTTGTAGGCTAAACTAAATCAGCTCTGTCTGTGCTAGTTAGGGCCATATAAATGTTGTATACTGCCGAAATGATAAAGATTCAGTGCTTGATTCGGATTACATCCGTACCAATAGCTATCAAAAGGCTTTCAATGATCATGCTATGGCACAACGCCACGTACAACGAAGAAGCAAACCAGATTCCTCCCTGCTGCTTCGTTCAAGTGGAGCTATCCGTGGCACCAAGAAGCACAGAGTTCAATTTCAACAAGAGAGCTCTGGAGCTCTCAGCACTTCCGTCTTAATAAACATGGTTATGGTCGATCTACACATGGAAAGAACTGCTATCTAGTCGTGACTTGAATAGATATTGTGCCTCTGATTTTTCTGCCGTCAATTATCAGATACCTCAACTCAGATAAGACGATGGGGCCATTGACGGTAGAATATTGATCGCGCTTACCTACTTTGGATTTACCTTTTTTTGTGGCTACAAGCCATAGTAGACCAATTGGTATTTACCAGTCTTTGTTCTTTTATTTTGCATATTTTCTGGAGACACAAACAGTACACCCTCAGCCGACTACATTACCATGAGTTACTGAGGGTGAGTCTCTTTCATATTTTACCTACCAACTCCATACTTATCCACACCTGTAGCTCAATACTTGTCATATTCTATAGATAATATAACTCAGTTGACTACATTACTGTGAGTGACTGAGGCTCAATACTTGTTGTATTCTACAATGGTGAGACTGTGGCCAATTACTTTGCACATGCTGCCATTGCAGAAGATTTGATTGTCCAAGAAATAGTGACATGCAGAATTGCGAGACTCCTTTGTAAAAAATACAGGCAGCTGCAAGGTTGTCAAAGTGTGGATGGCAGACATAAATGTACATACTCACCATAACTATCATGATATGAATACTTGTGACCTCACAAATCTTCCCTTTTTCTTTCTTTTTCTTGTTTTGATAGCCAGCAGAGTGGTGGGTAAACCCTGATTTGACATACATAGAAGTATCAGATATGAGGCCTGAGATCTTGAACATGTGGAGATTGTGAATAGAAATGTTACAAAATATGCTCTGCAGTGGAGTACAAGGCCAATGTCAGAGGAAGCTAAGTTTTGTAACAGGGAACCAAGAGATAATGAGGGTGGAAGATGGAAGCTAGCTACCATTGCCAAGAGAGGTATTGAACCAGCACAAAGGTGACTTCAGATATTATGAAGGGGAAACATGTTGATGACAAAGAGGTGTTTGGGTAGGCAGTCTCTAGGCATCTATGAATAGTGTCAGGCTTGCTATAAGAGAATACTAGGCAAGGTCCCAGCAAACAACGTTAGCAGAGGTAGCAGTAAAAGTTAAAGGCTTAGCATCAGTGCTAAGTGCCAGAGGCTAGCTGTAGATGCTAGACATGTAAGTTGTACTTAACACTGGTGTACTTCCAGTGGCAAAACAGAGTGCTAACAGTGCTCTGGCAATAACCATAGGAAGACCAAGGTTTTGAGCTCTAAAGCCCAAGGCATACAGGATATGGGTGGAAGGTAACTTGTTGACCAAAGGTAAATAAGTATAGTCCAAATAGTAAGTACTAAGTGAGTTCACCGTTAGTGAACTTTGGTTGCCAAAATGGTGAACTAAGTAAGTAAACACTAACCAACAATCTTTTATACAGAAAAATGTCAAGTCAGTCTTTGGCAATGCCTAGTGGTGCCAATCAAGCTGTCTTTCATGTCATAATGTTGAAAAGTAAGTAAAAATCACAAAAATGTCACTGCCATCATTCTGATGGCAGTTGCCAGGGTACTGCAGCAGTGTTGATTAATCCAAAGTGATCAAGAAAGAAAATAAATAATTGAATAATTGAAAAACTTAGCAGAACAAGAATATATAAGGCTCGTTGCAGGATTCAAACCCCAGCTCTTGTGAGGGGCATTAGGCAGACCCTTGGGCACACTAACCACTAGTCTATAATACTTGTGTTAGTACTCTTTATGACACAATGGCAGGCTCATGAACATAGCATAGTCTTTAGACAAGTTAGAATCACAGCTTTAGTCACTAAAAGGACAGACTCGGAAGAATGACAGATTGATCCCAGAGAGTTAGCATGCATGATGCAAAGCCATCATTTGGAGGTAATCAATCAATCATCAGATTAGATTAGAGGAATCCTGCAAGTGTCTCCCCAAGTTGTCTTCTTTATTTGGCAGTGTCCATTGTTGAAAATATGTG
Source organism: Termitomyces sp. T69sscA (assembly GCA_017657225.1). Taxonomy (NCBI): domain Eukaryota; kingdom Fungi; phylum Basidiomycota; class Agaricomycetes; order Agaricales; family Lyophyllaceae; genus Termitomyces; species Termitomyces sp. T69sscA. The sequence goes on from JAGGAQ010000029.1 coordinate 67,436, forward strand.
GCAAATTGTAACTGGCATGCTGGATTCCTTTAAGCCTAGACTTCATTCTACAGAGATTTTTGCCTCCACCCTTGAGTCTGGTGAATCTTGAGTTTTTTTGGTCTACAACACAATTATATTTATCTGGGAAACACACTCCCAGATCTTGTTAAACTGATTGCAATGACTCCATGTCAAAAAAGGACCTGAGGCAAAGGAAGAATGTGTTGATAGAAGTGGAGAAAGAGGAGGACAGGGTACATATTATGACCTATCTTGATGTATTTTGTCAACATGTCAACCACCTTAGTCATTCTCCCTCATCATGCAGACTCTAAGGTGATCTTCATTCTGTCTGTTTAGATTCTCAGACATGGGTCAGCAGTCTTATTGTTGTCAGAAGCAGAACACACCAGGGGTGCATGAGCCTTATTCTCAACATCGTCATGACAGAGGCAACAGTCTCCATTGTCTAGGAATTGCATACATTCTGGTTTTGTTGGCATGTTGTAGAGTCTCAATAGCCAAATTATGATTAGAGACAAGGAGTTTTGTAAATGCAACCCTATGTGTGGGTGTTTTGATACACAAATAATCACAAAATGAGGAGATTTTATTATGCTACAGCATGTCAGGTTCCACTGACCACAGGAGCTCAGACCACTGGACAAATCCATGGCATGCACAATGCCTACAAATGCAATGGTACTGTTGAGAGTGTGTGGTGTGTGAGACTGGAGGCAGAGCCAAGGATGCAAGTGAGGAGTGAGTGGGGGATTGTCAGTCATGCCAGGGTGGGAGTGCGAGTGCCAGGGGTATGTGAGAGGGATGGAAGACAAGTGCTAGGGCAAGAGTGAGTCCTAGGAATGTGAGGAGGAGGTGGATGAGTGCCAGGATGAGAGCAAGTTCTGGGGCTGAGGATTGAGAGACCAGGTGAGTGAAGGAGACTTAGCAAGTCCTGGAATCAGAGATAAGGGCATGGAGATCTAACTGAGCCAAAAGGAGAAAGAGTTGAGGCAAGAGATAAAAGGGGTGGAATAATACAAGATTGAAACAAGAAGAGAGAGAGAGGTAAGAGAGTAAAAGACTTAAAGACTTGAGGCAGAAGAGAGAGGAAGCAGAGATTGGATTGGAAACATTATGAAGCAAATAGAGACAAGAGATACAAAGTGATACAAGGTGAGTACAAGACAAAAATGTGATAAGTCAGAAAATGGAAACCAGGACACAAGAGACTGGGAGACAAGAATGAAACACAAAATTAGAGACAGAGGTACAGCAATATCAAGACTAGAGTACTTGATGCTATTCTACGGCTTGTATACTGGACAGTAGGTAGGCCCTGAGGCACAGGTCCAGGCCTGGTGACAAGTTGTGGCACTAGGGCTCTTGATGAAGCCTGGGAATCATGCAAGGCAGCAGCAGTGGTTGATGTATGTAATGCAGTGCAAAGAAAGCTCTCAAAGCCTTAAGGAAGGCCTTGCTTTGGGAGCATGGAGGCATAGAATAGCAACAAGGCAAGGAGGTGAGCAAAGATGGAGCATGGCATGTAGAGGTTGGACCAGGGGTGAGTGGGGAAAGTGCTGAGGATAGCCAGGGCCAGCACTAATGTGGTGGCTATCATAACCCGCTACTGACCTCTGGAACTTAGCCCTGGCCCCAGGACTCTAACCTTCTCAAACCCACCTCCACAACTGTCCCAGGCCCAGACCACTACCCAACCAGCCACCTTGGCAGCCCCCAGCCATCACTGCCCATCACTGCCACCAGCCACTGCCACCCCCAGCATCCCTCCAGCCATCACTGCCTGCGACCACCACATCAGCACTGATTCTGACCATCCTCAACGCTTCTCCAACTGCAGCTGCCACATCAGCACCAGCGCCAGCAACACCCGATGCTCCCCTAGCCCATGCTCAGATCTCCATCATGCATCACAACCACATATCACTGTCAATCTGACCTCTGCATGCCATGCCCTGCTTCTGCTCACCTTCTCACTTCTCTGCCCTACATGTCTCTGCACTTCCAAAGCAAGACTTTCTGTGCTGCACAATATGTCTCAACCTCAACCGCTGCCTGGCACAATCCCCAGGTCTCACTTCAAGCCCTGGCACCATGACTTGTCAATGGGACCTAGACCTGAGCCCTGGAGCCTACCTACCATACAGTATATAAGTTGTTGAATAGCAAGTAGTACTCTAGTCTTGATATTGCTGTACTTTCTGACTTGTTTTTTGTTGTTTGTCTCTATTTTGTAGTCTCGCATGTTCTGGTTTCCATTCTCTGACTCTGTCTCATTTCATATCATACTCATATTGTATTGTCTCATTTCTCTCATCTCTACCCGTCTCGTACTCTAATTATATCTCTGTTCTATTTCCTTCTGCCTCAAGTCTCTAAGTTCCCTTTCCCTTCTCTCCTCTTTTGCCTCAGTCTTGACTTGTTCTGTTTCTCCTTTCCCTTATCTTATCTCAACTCTTTCCTTTTCTGGCTTGTTTAGATCTCCATGTCTCCCCACCTTCAATTCTAGGACTTGCTAAGTCCCTGCATTCACCCTAGCTTTCTATTTCTTAACTCCTAGGACTTGCTCACGCACTGGCGCTTGCTTGTCTCCTTCCCTCGCATCTCTGGGACTCACACCTACCCCCGGCACTCATTTTCCACCTCTCCTCCCCATCCTTGGCACCCATATCCCTGCCTGGCATTACCAGCAATTTCCCACTTGCATTTCTGGTTCCACTTTAGTCTTCTATGCCTCATGCTCTTGACAGTACATTGCATCTGTGGACATCGTGCACACCACATAAGGAATTGGCCCAGTGGACTGAGCCTCCATGGTCAGCAGAATCTGACAGTGGCTGCAGGTGGTGATGGCCAGGAGTGCTGGGGGTGGTGGTGGCTGGTGGCAGTGATGGGCAGTAATGGCCAAGAGCTGCTGAGGTGGTTGGTTGGGTAGTGGTCTAGGCCCAGGACGTTGTGGAGGCTGGTTAGGGGAGGTGGAAGTCCCAGGGCCAGGGCTGAGTACTGGAGGTCAGTAGCGGGTTGTGACACAGCAGTGGCAGGAGAAAGCTTAGGTGAAGTAACAATAATATTGTGCAACCTTGAGTCACAATTGGCATGGATGCTGTTGCACACATTGCTTATTCAATTTATGTCCCAGAGATCATCCATTCAATTGTAATTGTCATGACTCATGAACCCACCTCCAGTCTCAAACTTGGCCCCAAGACTTCATCTATCAAATGCCCTTGACTCAGCCCTGGGCACACACCTACCAGCCTGCTACACCCATGGCCATCATGGTCACCCCCAGCAATCTCCTTCGCCATCACCACCCATCACCACCACATCACTACTCTCTTTGGCAATCTCTGGTGCTTCCTCTGGTCTCCACCAACACTTTCCTCTGTCCATCACTGGCTCCCCACCATGCATCATGACCCATGCATGACCCATCATTTTACAAGGATAGGCCAGTGTCTTCCTTGGAAAAGGGATGAATTGATTTTGCACCAGAAAATGTGAAGGCAACACCAAGACAAGCACCTATTTCATCCAAGTCCTCCAGATACATGTCATACCCTATACAACTGTCCACTGCCCATGCATGTTAGCCTCTAGATTATTTTCCTCCTCAAGCTATGTTGACTCCCAGATTACAGATACATGACATTGCAGACACCAAAGTAGAACCACAAATTATATGACTGAGCCAGAAAAGTTAGGCCAGACAGATGCAGCAGTCTCACTGGCCGAGATCCAAACTCTATGATAAGTCACTCTAGTAATACTCTGTGGAGTAGTGACATTGTAGTCAAACCTCTAGCGCCCTGAGTACCTTGACGTCTTTAAACATGGAACCACACGAGTAACCCCCCTGTTATGTTTCCAGTAGGGTTGCCGTGTTGATATTATCTAGGCTGTTGAACAGACAGTGCTTGTTGACGTCTGATTTTTCCTGCTAATACTGATCAGCAAGGATGTCAAACGACAAAGTGCTTCTCATTGAAAATATCACGGATGAAAAGCCTTTGCCTTGTATTCTCTTCTGGAGCATCCTACTATTATTCAAGCTCGCCGTCTGCCAAGTCTTTACACTAGACATGGTGAGCAAATGTGATATATTGTAAGCGTACCGCTTACAACTGAGAAGACAGGTTCCTGAAGTGAGGGTCACGGAAGCAGATCATAACCTTATCGGCTCGAATACCGGCGATCGGGGACAGGGGAGAAGACTCATCGAAACCTTGACGAAAGAGATACAGAGCGGGACAAATATATATAAGGAAAAAGGGATAGTCGAGGACTTAGTTATCTCCAACACGAAACACTACGTCCTCATCTGTCGCATGCTCAGCTCAGTGAAGTAGAGACTTGTCGAGAGTCACTCTTACATATACAGCAATACCCTTTAGTGGCCAGCACGTGCTTCTACGGAATGATATAGGTTCCATGGTCGCCATTACCGGGATCTCGCCGTGATGAAAAATAGATTTGTAAGCCGTCCGAAGAGGAAGAGCAGAGAAGGTGAATCATCGTGAAAAGGAAGTAGAAGGAATACCCAGAACCTGGTCATACATGCCTCACCTGCCCACGTCTTTGAGCAGTAGCGATGGCCGGTGAGAGCAATTCGGCTTTGACAAGGTAAACACATTTACGCATTTATACTACACAGCCCCTTGGAGAATGAATGCGATCCGATGTTCGACTGGAAGTGATAGCACAAAATCCTATGGTTTGGAAGATCAAGTCTGATCGTAGTCCGGACATTGATATACCAGAAAAAGGACTGAAGACAGCTGACTTGGTACTTCTCTTCAGGCAATGAACACCCTGATTTCATGGCAATCCAGCTCAAAGACCAACGCGGGAAATTGCTGCTGACGAGCTTCAATGTTGCGTAGACAGTACACGCATGCTGGCTTTACAATCATGGAACCTCTTTCCCTGTTCTACTCACGAGGGTGGTGAAGCAACGAGGTTACTACGCTTTCTATGCTCCTTTTGGTAATTTTACTTGAAAGGTACCTGAGAAGGGATGATCAGGGCTGGAACCACATTGCAAGCCAAAATAACCACATTGAGGTAAATTCGTGATCTCGGGCATGACTGTACTGTGGTATCCTAGCCTTGCAAGCGCTCCTCGAATTATGCCCGCTGGCATGGCAGCATACTGGAAACATAAATCTCAAGATCATCTTTCTTAGTTATGAACTTACTAATTTGGCACGTTTGACCGCTTCCGCACGGCCTTGCCAGGACGATAGTCTCGAGATAGGTTTGAATGCATTGTCTTGCAATACATAAACACCCTGTTCTCGATGCTGGTCAACTCAGTCAAGGACCTATACGACTGAACATACGCGGTGATTTGTCCTAAGGTTGTCGACCTGCTTGTCCCAGATGGCTGCCCAGATATCCTTACAAATGAACTTGATGGCATCGAGGGTCTCCGCAAATAATTGTCGATCTCGACATAGCCTGATTACAACTGAAGGTTTTCTTCCATTTGTATAGGAAAGGAATCCTACCTCTCAGTAAAGTTCGCCCCCACATGAGAACCAATGGCTTCAAGACGCACTCGCACAGCTTCTTCTTCCTCGTCTATTGGTGCTATTTTCACAGATTTAGAATTCAGACTCGTCACTGAATCGCGAGGCGACTCTTTCTTTGGCACAGCAGGTGCGATTTGAGCAGGTGGTGGTATCAGTCCGGCCTCAATCATTTCTTGTTCGACCTTTCTCTGTCGAGCTGTCGCGACTGCAGATGACTCTTTCAGGGTATTCACAAGTTCGATTAAAAGATAATCCATGACTGCCGCGTCAACCTGTCTGACAGGCGGATCCGCCAGAGCAGCCAAATTCTGGGGGACAAGTGAGCTCGCGGGTATCGAAGGAACTTGGAGAGAACTTCGTCTAGACATGTAAAGAGCCGACACTAACCCCTGGAAGTGTCGTAACTAATTCATGTTATTTGGCAATAGAACCAAGAATAAATACCTCCTCATCGTTAACGACGCTAACGACGTCATGACTTCTATCGGACCTGAGCTCCCTCCCCATCTTCAACAACGCTCAGAACAAGCAGAACTTGTAGTTGTTGGGCCTCAAATACCTTCTGAGCTTCTCAATCGGCATGCTGATGCCGACGATGAAGATGAAGACGACTACGTTCCTGAGCTTCCTCCTGATCTAAAAACTGCCTGCTCTGGGACTCCCACCGTTCCCGCTGTGGCACGTACTGTGTCTTACGAAGAGAAACGCGTTTCTGGTCCATCTCTGCCCTCGTATCCTCCGATATATGATCCAAAATACCATGCAGCTTACAATGAGGATGAGGATGACGACGACTTTGGACCGAAACCATTACCAGCTGGTGTAAAGCATGCAGAGACGGATGCGGTACAGGAATTTATAGAAAGAGAAGAGAGAAGGCGCAAAGTCGCTGAGGTGAGTAGCGCAACAAGCAGTATGTATTTGTTTCTTCATATTCTATCAGGAAGCAGGAAAACCGAAAGTCTTGAAAAGAGAAGAGTGGATGCTAGTTCCACCTTCGTCATCCGATTTGCTAGGAAGTGAGTCGTCGTATCTATGACCACCCTTCTTATCCATAATATCATATTCGTTAAAGACCTCGACCCGACGAAGCTAAAGGCCCGTCAATTCTCGAAATCTGCGCGACCTATATCCAACAAAGTCGACAACTCTTTATGGACCGAGACACCAGCTGAGCGCCAACAACGACTTGCCGATGAAGTCTCTGGCAAGAAACGGCGCGCAGTCGATAACCAAGTCGACGCCGATGGAGACGATAGCAAGAGGCGCAAGGTAGACGAAGAGATCATTCGCAAAGGTGTAGAAGACTACACAGTGAGTCCTCCGCAATTATTCTCTAGATGCTTATTGAACCCACCTATTACAAGCAAAAATTACGTGGTCCTTCCTTACTCGCACAACATGGGGCATCTGGTACACCCGACACCAAAGAAAAAGACGATCGTATCTGGGACCACTCAAGGGATATGTCAATCGGTGGACGTTTAATGGATGATTCCAAACGTGCACAGCTTATCCATGAAGCTCGAGGCCTAGGTGATCGATTTGGTACAGGGAAGAACGGAGGCTTTTTGTAACACCTACGTATTGTATTACTTTTGAAAGAAGATAGTTGGTTGATTATTTCTACAATATCCTTCAAATTAAAAAATTGGTTCTAAGATACGACCTCTGAGAATTGAGATTTGTCGTGGGAGTTGATATTCGTTCCAGAAAACAGGGAGAACAAGGGATTATGAAGGAGCAGATGATAATATGGCACGAAGATAGCGAGGGAGGATACTCCCAAAACGTCCTTTGTCACGAAGACGTTCACTGCGGAGTAAGTTGAATGATGTCGATCAGCGAACGAGAGAGATCTTATGAACTTTGACGTACATACTACATAATATGGATCATGCTGATTTATAGTATGGTGTCTGGCTGACGTCGCACGAAGATGTCTCACTGGATATAGCGTTGAAATCAATTCTCGATAACTGGTATGCTTGGTGAGTCCCCTCTATCGAATACTTTGGGTCGCGAAGGTTAAGCATTAGTCTGCTAATCATCGTACTGGACACTCTACAGTTGATTATGAAAACTGGGTCGTTCTAGTGCGCGAGGAAAACGGAAAACGTACATACTGGCAAGGGTTGCAGTACAGCCTCTTTGATAACCCTAGAGCGGTATTATGACTTCGGCAATTGGAGGCGATTATGGGGGACATTTACAGGCAACGCCTACAAGGAAGTCGGTAAAAGTCAGAAGTCAGAAATTTGCACCTACACGAAATGTGATAATAGTCACGAGTGCCATAACCACCATTATTCTACAATTTGACGTCAGTCTCTCATTCAGACCAGCGGTTTTTATCACTTGCCCAAAGTATATCGCACCTAAGGGTAGCAAATTGAAATTGAGAAAAAACATTGCACAGAAGCCATACCATCGCGAAGAAGAACCTTGAATAAAGACCTTCTACGAACCCTATCACCCCGTCTCCATGATTTATATATGGTCATACTGAATATCAGTACATCGAACAGAAGCATTGCGATCCACGCATTCGAGATACCTGTTCTCGACCACAGAAGAATCAGCTACACAGATAGATCATATCACATTAGTGAAAAAAGGACGGACGGATTGCACTGGTGCGGACTTGAAATCAGTACAACGGGAAAGTTTATTAAACAACTCACTCATCATGATCGATCGCTGGGGTACAGGATATCTGCGGATTGACTGCAACTGCGGTGGTTACGTGTCCAGTGGCCATGGACGACTAACACGACAATTAAAGATATGAGAATTCATGACGAAAGGTTGCCTCACCACGCCAACGATGATAACTGCGAGCGCGCATACACAGATGAACAGCAATACTTTCAATTTCCGATCATACAGTGCGTAGGTCCGTATTATGAGAAGTACTGATGCAAAACGCGGGTATGGTCAATGAATGAGGAGGTGATTGGACAATGGACATACTTCCGACAATAATTTGTATGACCACTATTAGATATTCATGATAGACAGCAAGAGAAGCGCATCTGGTAAGAGAATTTGGAACAGCTTTTTGGGTTTTCATACGTCGAAACTCACGTCTGGAACGCTCACGGTTTATTGATCATACAAAACTGTGTGAATCAAGATGAAAATTACCTTGGCTCCTTTTGGTGATCCAGGTACCCAAAAGTCTCGAACAATGGCAGGGACATGGCCAAAAAGGCTCAAGTAGCGGTTAAGATAGAAAAAGGCAGAAGTCCACGAGAGAGATCGTGTAGACCAAAATCGATCAATTTCGGCAGGTAACGTCAACGCATAGTCATAGTAAAGTAGAGCTGCCAGTGCATATCTGAGAATGACTAGAGTCATGATAAACACCGGGGGCACGTACTAAATGAGACGAGATCTATGTAGTTATCACTGATTCTGTACGTGTGACCAGATGAGATGCCTCAAAAAAGGTAAGACGAGGAGACCGTACATTTGCGAACGAATAGATGCTGCAACAGAGTCGACCATTTGCGGGTCCTTTTCAAACATGCGTTCAAGTGGTGGTCAATTCCAAGTATTTGTCACGGAACTAGTATTCGTGACGTAGGGTTTATATACGACTGGCCATGCTCAGTTGTTTCGACGTCAAACTTGAAAACAAGTTTGAAGAACTCGATCTTGGAAGCTTGACCCTTGATGGACACCCTGACGTACGAGTCTTAATGAAGTCCTCAGATAGTGATTCAACATTCCAGTCTATCCCGATTTTAGAGCGACGACTTTGTACCAAGCTGTGTCAAAGCTACCACTTACATCGCGTGTCAGCCGACAGCCATTCACAATCTTCCTGATCAGTTCTCGAGGACATCACGTCTACGTCTACGTATGTAAATGTCCATCGTGACTCCCCACGACTGTCCAATCTTTTTCGATCCTAATTCTTGCATGCGAATTATCATCTCAGGCGCAAGACCATTATTTCCAGCTTTGAGACAGTGATTGACCTGGCGGTAAGTATGTTCATACTTACATGAATCATTATATAACCCGGAAAGTACGACAGCAAACAACTAGCGAACAATCAAACAAGTAATCTGGTACTTGCTATAACAATCTGATTCATATCCATACATCTGACATGCGTATATGTACACCACGTCTTAGAATGATGATGAACTTTGTTTAGAGCGGTTTGCATGTGGTGAAGTTAGATTTCTGACACGCTCATCACTATACGAGGTAGATCAGAAATGTATACTTCACAGACACATTCGTTCAAGAGAACACAAGTCGAGATGGGATCTGAGACGCGACACGTGCGAGTCAAGGGTTTGTGACATCGGCAAATAGGGTCACCCGCTGATGACACTGACTTGAGGATACATACCTTCTTAAGTGAATATGAGGAGCAAGAGGTTTCGGATCGGGCGATTGTGGACATTTGATCTTGTACCCAATTGGGAGCGGCTGTTTCCGAAGTTGAGGACTTTGATCTGGCTGCTGTTATGAGAGACTATTTTTTTTCCCCCTCATTGTATCTTTCCCGTAGGGCTTGTTATCTTTCAAGGTCGGAATACATGAGAATTGTATGTACAACCCTACAGTATCTACGGTGTTGGCTGGTATTCCAGAAACCCCAGACTTAAGCTGCAGGTATTTGCCGTTGATGTTCCTTCCCACCATTCTGCTACTCTGCACTGTGTTCCTCTTCACCTTTCCATTGTTGGTACCTAATCCAGCTCCTTTATTGGATCAAGCTAGTCCCCACACCCAGAGTGGCCCCCCTTCCAGGCTTCCAGCTTGTCAGATTAGATTCAGTCTGCCTTTATGAGGCTTCCTCCTGTGACCAGAGTGTGATGGTAACAGTGCTTCTTCATGCCCCAATTGGTGATCCCAGCATATTGGTAATCTCATTGAAAGGCCTGCACAACAAAGCCCCCTAAATATGCTTAGGCAGATGGTGGCAGCCTGGCAGGCAGTGTTGAATAACCCATGTGGTGTCTAAGGTGTTTTCCACACAGGCACCATTTGATCTTGTGACCTCCCCACTTGCAGGGTCATATGTCCCCCACTATGAGCCACGGTAGTGCCAGCTGAGCCCTGTGGCCCCTGAGAGACTAGTTGACACAAAAGTATACACCTATATTGTCAATTACCAGAAAGTATCACTATTCCTAGATGTTGTTGAAGAAGTTGGGTATTGAAGAGCAGGCAAGGAGATAGATATAAGCTGGGGACATAGGGATTGCACTGGCATATGCTGAGATTGATGAGGAGAGTCACTGTGAGAATCATCAATTTGTGGAGCTGTGTTGAATGGTACAAGTTAGATGTATTTATTCTGGAGGTAGATGCCCAGCCAGTTCATCAGGTATCCCAAGTCTCCTCCCCATGAGTGATAGAGGTTGATCTTACTAGAAAAACTTTCAACTTCAAAGGGGAGACTAGCTAATTTCCAAGATGGATGTCTTTCTTGCAGGTACATTGTTATTTCCAGTGTACTTCTGAGCAGAATTTGCACAGAACAGGGATGTTGGTACAAGGTTTCTGTCTTGTTATCTTTGATGCTGAGCTGATCCTGAATTCATAAGCATGAGAACAACTTGATACTGGGCATGCTCCATTGAGGCTGAATTCTCCACAGAATCCACAATGATATTCAGTCAAGACCTAAGAAGGTTTATATTGTGTGCATGAAAACAGATCTTGATAGTCATATACACACTGTTTCATAGCTTTCTCCACCCACTTGGACATTTCTCAGCCTTTGGAGGATGTGACCACCCATGTGGTTCTGGTTGTCAGGTCCAGAAACCTGACAATAACAAATGTTACAAGGCTTTGAGGCATTTGCAGCTGAGGGTGCTGTAATGGTGATTGTTGAGTGATCTATTGTTGTATCATCTGTCAATAGTGAGATGAGTAATATCTGTAGATATTTAAAAGAAAGGCTCACTGATGGTTACTCTGTATGAGAATGCTCCATCATGAACTGAGCCAAAAGTGGTATTTTTGACAATGCATCTTCATTCTTTCAAACAAGTTGATGACAATATCTAGCAAGTCTTTTTCTGTGATGATCCATGTCTCCATTGTATTTGATACTAAATTTTATGGTAGATCAAGTGTATCTCTCAAAACTAATGCATATTTTATGTGATGCAAGGGTCAAGCAAGACAACCATTAACAGATATGCTGAGATGATGAAGGTGAGTGATAGAGTGAGGTTGTAAAGTGGATGATTTGAGAGGGTTGAGTGAAATGAATTTTGAGTTTCAAACCCATGAGGAAGTCAAAGTACCCAGTGGAGAAATATGGTCAACAAGAACAAAGGAAAGAATCTGTGCTGTAACATCATATTTTGAGTCTGTAAGAGAAATTGCATCAATTGGTACATGATCATTGATTCCAATAGCATACACTGCAGTATTGCAAGACAAATATGTGTTCAATTGATACAGACTAGTGTACCATAGAGTGATCCAAGAAGAAAGAAATAATTCTTTGATGCAAATATTGAGCAGTACTATGGCAAGTCAATAACATTGCCCATGTATATTCAAATGTCTTTGTAGTAACTAGTAACTTCTGCAGTGTCATTTAAGATGTGGTTATGGAGGTCAGCCTCTTCCCTAGCCATATTTTTTTAGCTTTCAATCTTATGATTGGCAAGGTGAATGTTACCCACTCATGGTGGAAAAAGCAATGCAAGCTTATGCCAATGTGTACATGTAATATAAGGATACATATAGTCTGAGAAAAAGAGCTATGTCATTATGCAATCTGAGAGCCTGCTTTAGAAAGCATGGAATGAGAGATATGTGGCAAAACATAGGGCTGAAGATAAGGCAATGGTGCAGAGAGAAACAGGAAGAGTTTCTGATGTGGTGAAAATATCTTCCTTGATGAAGCATCTGCCAAATTTTCAGAGGTAAGTACCCATGTCATTGTTATCCAAAGGAAATTAGATTGGAAGTCAGCAACAATCTTGCATAAAATGTAGTTTGAGGTTGAATTTCTAGATTGATCAGCACTCAAAGCCTCAACACATCTTGTATTGTTGGAACAATAATGATATGACAGGCAGTGTATTTTGCTGATATGAGAGCTCTGGATGCAAGATCAATTGCAACCATCTTCACCCAGCCAACTTTGGGTCCTTGGATTTCCATCCCAGTAGTAGCTTCTAGGCCAGCCATTTTATGTTCAAGAGAAACCAATTCCCCAAGATGTGGATGCTGTCATGACCCACTACCAACCTCCGGAACTCAGCCCCAGCCCCGGGACTCCAACTCTCCCAAAACCACCCTCACAACCGCCCCAGACCCGGACCGCTACCCGGCCAACTCCCCTGGCCATCACCAGCCATCACCGCCCGTCAACGCCACCAGCCACTGCTACCTGCGGCATCCCCGCCCATCACCGCCCATCACCGCCCATCACCACCACAGCCACCGCCACTCACGGCGTCTCCTGGCCATCACCGCTGTGACCACCACATCAGCGCCAGGTCTTGGCTATCACACCACATCAGCGCCGGCATCACCCGTCACCCCCGGCCCATGCTGAGACCCTCATCATGCATCATGATCGCGCATCACTGCCACCGACCTCTGCACACCACGCCCTGCTCCCGCTCCCTCCTTACTGCACCACCACCACGTGTCTCTGCATTTCCAGTGCAAGACCTCCGTGCCACGTGACATGTCTTAATCTTGCCCCACTCCACGTGGCCCCCAGGTCTCACCCAAAGCCCCGGCACCGCGACCTGCTGCTGGAACCCAGGCCTGAGCCCCGGGCCATATGTACTGCATAGTATATAAGTCGTAGAGTAGTAAGTAGGTACTCTAGTCTTGATATTACTGTAACCCATCTTGTCTGTTGTTTTCTCGCATGTCCCGGTCTCTTTACTTTTACTTGCTTCTTTCTCATCGTACTCGTCTCGTTTCGTCTCCACTTGTCTCATACTCTCAATCTATTCTCGTTGTTCCCCTTTCTCCTTTCCACCCTAAGTTCTCTTGATTCTCCATTCCTGGCTCCTCTCTTTGACTTAATCGTTTCCATCTCCTGTTATCTTATCTCGACTCTTTCTCCTTTTGGTTGTCCAACTTCCTCGGTTCTGTTTCCATCTCCGGGACTCACTAAGTCCCCGTGCCTGATTATCTATTGATTCCCAGGACTCGCTCGCCACCGGCGCTCACTCATCTCGCCCTCTTGCACCCCTGGGACTCGCACCAACCCCTGGCACTTGTCCTCCATCCTCCCCGGCACTTGTCTCACTCACCGGCGCTACTGGCACTCTTCCACACACCACCCCCCACCCCGCTTTGGTCTCCTACGCCTTGCACTCCTCCTGGTGCTCTGCGTCTGTGTACATGGTGATCAGCCCGTAAGGTGTTTGCCCAGTAGACTGAGCCCCCGTGGTCAGCAGAACCTGACAGATGCATCAATGTGTATTATTCTGTCTAAGTGTCAGAGAACCTTCATTTTGTTCCATGTCAACTTCCTTTTTGCTCTACTCCTCCACACTTCACTCTGCCTCTTTGTGCCATCCCTTGGAACCCTCAGAATTTGCTCTAGACCTCTGGAGATTTCTGGAGGTCATTTTTTAGGCAATCTCTGGAACATCCTGCACTTTTTGTTTAGGCATTGTGAGAGGTTAAAGTTAGCTCTGGTCCTCTTATACAGTTGTTCTCATGCCTTTGTTACCCACTGATGTGCCATACCAGGCAGCAGGAATCTTTTGACTTGTTCTTTCAAATTCCCCTCTGCCAAATGATCAACTACTACTGTATTCTTGCTACCATTTCTAATATAATTTTTGTATTTCCCTCTGCCAGTTGCATGATTGTGCCACAACCCCTAGAGGTTGCCCTCACACTAAGGGTGAAGGGAGCCTGTAAATGTGTCAAGAGCAGTTCATTTCACATAGAGTTGTCCACCAGTGTGTGTCCTCCATTATATGCTAAAAGCCAAGCAAAATTTACAAAGACTTGGAAGATGTGACTATTAATTGGGAACAACAAGTGTTATAGATATGAATAAGAGTGTTAACATGTAATTTGGTTGTGTGAAGGGATATGAATGAGCCTAAGAACCAGAGGGTGAGTTTGTCTAGATACTTGATTTTTTCTTTGACTGTGGCAAAGCAATGTTGACCAAGTTCCACTCAAATCCAATGTATGTGAAAGAATCAGTGAAAGGCCTGAACTTGTCCACTGTCTTGGGCCAGCCTAAGTCAGCAGCAATACCCCAGACAAAACTGTTGAATACTTATAGAACGATGTGCTGCCTGGCTATAGGTGAAGATATTAAAAGAAAATGAAATTGTCAACCCATTTGAGAATTGTCTCTTTTTCATGAGGAAAATGTAATTCATGGTGTTCACAATTAAACCAAATATTCCTAGAGCTGGTGAAATGCCAAAATTAAAGCAATGGTTAAACACAATTTTTTTATTAATAGACAGAGTGGTAAAGAAATATTTATCTGAGTATGTAAGAATGTTTTAGAAGGCCAATTCCACATCAAACACAGCCATTTGCGTGTTGGCCACTATCAACCAGCAGGCTAAAAGAGGGCTTTAGTTGCATTGAAAACACTTAGCATCAACGTGAGCATCAACAGAGGTGATGAGAGGATTGTCTCTGGAGTATGAATGATCAACCATGATTTGCAACTTGCCAGGCATGTGCTCAGTAACATTTCACAGTGCTGTAGAAAAGTGATCAAAGAGGTCATATATGACACATGGAGAATAGTGTTCAGAGACTTGGCCAAGCAGCTTTTTTTTAGCATACTTATCTGTGACAAAATTGTGATGCTCCAAAGAGCAGTAATGATTATTTGGAGAGAAAGTGGAATTTAGTGTCAATGATTCTAGTTCTATGATGATGTATTAGGCTATAGTACCTTAAAAAAGAACAAGAGGAGGTAACTTCAAGAAGACCTGTGCTGTAGACTATGCATGATATGGGCAAATTGAGGAAAGGAGTCACTGTAAGGAGACTGGTCTCTGGACCATGTCCAACTCTATTCTGAGCTTAGTCCAATGATGTGCTCACTCCTAGCACTTCAGAACAACCACTTGGCCTGCCTTATTTCCTTCTGTCTTTTAGTAAACAGCCTTGATAAGTTATATGCATGGACCCCAGCATCAATTATTGTTAGTCATACTCCATTACATACCAGGGCCCAATTAGTTAAACAGTATTAGTAACAAAACAGTCACCAATGTAGTACATAGAGGCAGCCTGTGAAATGCTGAATAATAGCAGTATTCTTCTGGTCTATTCATTGACTTAACTGTAAGTTTCTTAAGTAAAGTACAATGCTCTGCTTGCTTTACCTGCTCCTTGCCCAACCATATGTTAGAGATTGAAGAGAGTGAATCCTATACAACACGATTGTATGTAAGTCCTCAGTCTTTGCTCAATCGACTCAGATTGATTTCCTACCTATATGATACGATTGTATGTAAGTCTGTATTGTATGGTAAGTATTTGTCTAGTCATCTAGTCTGCATTGTAACTCACCCTCAGTCTTTGCTCAATTGACTGAGGGTGCTGATAACATGGCGTGGTATATATATATCTATCTCGTCCATTGTTCTTTCAGACAAAGAGTGCATTGGCCAATGCAACCCTGAGTGCTTTGTATTTTCAGGTCTGGTCCAATGCTTGTGGTAAACTTGAATGCTGGATCGCAACACCATATATCAGTAAGTATTGCATTCAGGAATGCTTCACAAATGGTGTATTCATCTGGATAAACAGCCATATTCTAGGCATGATTATGGAGCACATCATAGAATCCTTGGATTTCAGTCTTCTCATTTCACTATACTGAGCCATGCAAAATGCTTTGCAAGTGTCCTGCATAGATGAAGGACTAACAAATTAATTGAATAGTCCTGTCAATATGACTTTAAATGTCCAATCTTAGACAGTGGATTGATATGTAAAGTATAGTAACAAAACTACATCTTTGCATCTCCATTGAGAACTCTTGTTGTAAGGTTGTAACAGCAACTGTCAGGTTCTGCTAACCACGGGGGCTCAGTCCACTGGGCAAGTACCTTACGTGGTGATCACTGTGTCCACAGATGCAGAGTAACAGTGGGGGTGCGAGGCGTAAGAGACTGAAGTGGGATGGGGAGGTGAGTAGGGGATTGCCAGTAACACCAAAATAGGGGGGTGAGTGCCAGGGAGGGTGGAGGATGAGTGCCGAAGGTAGGTGCGAGTCCTGGGGAGACAGGAGAATGGAACAAGCAAGTGCCGGTGCACAAGCAAATCCCAGGGATCAATGAAGTGATGAGCACAGAGACTTAGCGAGTCCTGGAGATGGAAGCGGGAGAGCGGAGATCAAGAAAGCCAAAAGAGGAAAGAGTCAAGATAAGATAAGGGAAGGGGAAACAGAACAAGTTGAGACTGGAGGCTGGAGACAGAAGAGACAAGGGAACTTAGAGATTGGCAAAGAGATGAAGAGTAAAGCAGAGTGGAATTAGAGTATGAGACAAATAGAGGCAACAAACGGAGCAGATATGAGATGAGTACAATAAGAAATGAAGCAGAGTAAAAATGGAGATTGGAACACGTGAAAATATGAGACAGAGATAAACACAACAAAACAATACAGGAGTTATGGTAATATCAAGACTAGAGTACTACTTACTACTCTATGACTTATATACTGTGTGGTAGGTAGGCCCCAGGGCTCAGGCCTGGGTTTCAGCGGCGGGTCGTGGCACTGAGGCTTGAGGTGAGACCTGGAGATTGTGCAGGACGGTGGTGGAGGTTGAGACATGTCATGTGGTGTGGAGGTCTTGCACTGGGAATGCAGAGACATGCAGCGATGAGGCGGTGAAGAAGGGAGCAGGAGTGGGGTGCAGTGTGTGGAGATTGAGTCTGCGGTGATGTGTGATTGTGATGCATGATGGGGGTCTTGGCACAGGCCAGGAGACGTTGGGTGCTACTGGCGCCGGCACTGATGTGGCGGTCAGCTGATGTGGTGGTCACAGGCAGTGTGATAGCAGGGGCCAGCGCTGATGTGATGGTCACAGCAGTGATGGCCAGGAGGATGCTGGTGGTGGTGGTGGCTGGTGGCGGTGATGGCCGGTGATGGCCGGGGGTTGCTGGGGTGGTTTGCCAGGTAGCGCTCTGGGCCCGAGACGGTTATGGGGGTGGTTTTGAGGGGGTTGGAGTTTCAGGGCCAGGGCTAAGTTCCAGGGTCGGTAGCGGGTTGTGACTGTCAGGTTCCGCTGACCATGGAGGCTCAGTCTACTGGGCGAATCCACCTTACGGCTATTCACCATGTACAAACACAGAGCATCGGGAGGAGCGCAAGGCATAGGAGACCGAAGCAGGGCAGGGGGGGGGTGCGTGGAAGAGTGCCGGGAGTGCCGGTGGGTAAGACGAGTGCTGGGGAGGGCAAAGGATGAGTGCCGGGGGTTGGCGCAAGTCCCGGGGGTGCGAGAGAATGAGACGAGCAAGCGCCGGTGAACGAGCGAGTCCCGGGGATCAAGAAAAAAGCAGACGTGGGGACTTAGCGAGTCCTGGGGATGGAAACAGAGCTGGGGAAGTCGGATAGCCAAAAGGGGAAAGAGTCGAGATAAGATAGCAGGAGATGGAAACGATTAAGTTGAAGGGAAGAGAGCCGGGAACGGAGAATCAGGAGAACTTAGAGTAGAGAAGAGAAAAGAGAACAACGAGAATGGATTAGAAGTACGAGACGAGTAGAGATGAGATAGAGAGTCGAAACGAGATGGGTACGAGAAAAGAAGCAAGTAAAAGTAATGAAACCGGGGCACACGAGAGAAAAAACAGAGACAAAACACAACAGACAAGACGGGGTTACGGTAATATCAAGACTAGAGTACCTACTTACTACTCTGCGCCTTATATACTATGTAGTACGTATGGCCCAGGGGTCAGGCCCGGGTTCCAGCAGCGGGTCCTGGCACCGGGGCTTGGGATGAGACTTGGGGGCCACGCGGGACGGGGCGAGGCTAAGACATGTTGTGCGGCGTGGAGGTCTCGTACTGGAAGTGCAGAGACACGCGGTGGTGGTGCTGTGAGGAGGGAGCGGGAGCGGGGCGTGGCGTGCGGAGGTCGGCGGCAGTGATGCGCGATCATGATGTGTGATGGGGGGTCTCAGCGCGGGTCAGGGGTGATGGGTGGTGCCGGCGCTGATTGATGTGATAGCCGAGACCTGGCGCTGATGTGGCGGTCACAGCGGTGATGGCTGGGGGGTGCCGCAAGTGGCGGTGGCTGTGGCGTTGACGGCCGGTGATGGCCAGTGATGGCGGGGGGAGTTGGCTGGGTAGTGGTCCGGGCCCGGGGCGGTTGTGGGGGTGGTTTTGGGAGTACTGGAGTCCCGGGGGTTGGTAGCAGGTCGTGACAGTGACAATCACCTCCATAGCAGCATGCCACTAAATAATAGCATACATCTATCTCCCAGTCCTTGAACTACAAGAACTTGTAGCCTTCAAAGTAGGCTTTGAGATATTCTTTTAGATTCACAAGGCTTTACTCTTATGAAGACAAGACTCAGTCAGGTATATTGTCAATCTAACTACCTGTTTTAAGGACAAGACTAATACATCAGTCAGTTAACAGGTATCATGACATAGGGCAAGATATCACACACCTCAGTCAAGTAGTAAACAACTGAGGTGGTGCAGCTTCCACTCACAATCTGTATCCTTAGAACTATACAAGTTCCTTTTTTGTCCCCTACTTCCCTCTGCAACACATTGTGCACATGGATCATATGTGCCCAATGTGTACTGTGATTTCCCTTCCAACATTCATCACTTGAGGGGAATTAAAGCATGTTCTCAACATACTTATTTTTCATGTGCACTTTTGCTGCACCATTAATTCCTGGTGGCCTTTCTCATGGCTCAATGGCCACTGACATTGAAAATGCACACACTTGGCACTGCAACAGTTCTGTCTTCCTATCTTGCATTAGTTCTCAACAGTCACATTCTTGATGAGTCTTGTGTTTTGGTGAGTCATCACCTCTGTTTGATTGTTTTTCAGAACCTCATCCCAGACCTCCACACCAATTTTCTTCACAGCTGTTACTACAGTCTCTGCACTTGGAGTACTCATCACCCTCATCATTATCACTTCTGCCTGAATTTTAAAAAATTTGCCTCCAGGGTTTCCTTGCCTCTAAATATACTGCTATTGTATGTTATTGACTGCCATCAGTGTTGAAATACTCGCACAAGTTGAACAGCATCGAAGTTCCAGGTTTGCCTCACACGGACTGATAAAGAGGCCCAGAGGCAAACGGATGATTAGTTATCTTAAGCAGGGCTGGTCTCGAGGGAACGAAGTGACAAGATCTGATAAAAGAGGTAAATAACCTCAGTGATTGGAGAACACTATGAGTATATTGTGTATGTACCTGATAAAAGAGGTAAATACTGATATAATGAGTAATGACAGTCATAAAAGAATGTAACGACTTACACCTCAGTGATTGGAGAGCACTGAGGTGTGACAGTGACAAAAATCCGAAGAAAACATACAGAAGTTACATAACACTATTGATGACCCCTATATCCTCAACACTCCCCCTTGATGTGAACATGGATTAAACAATATTGAGAAGATCACGGAAGCGCTCGAACTTGACGCAGGCAAGTGACTTCGTAAATACATCCGCGATCATGTCAAAAGTAGGAACGTAGGTCAAGCGAATGTGATTGGAGGATACGGTTTGGCGAATAAAATGGAAATGGACGTTGATGTGTTTGGTGTGACTGTGGAACGTGGCATCTTTCGAGAGCCGGATCGCACCTTGATTGTTGCAGTACAAGTTGGAAGGTAGGGAAAAAGAATAGAAAAATGAAAGATCCGTAAGAAGCTTGTGTATCCAGATGATATCCTTTGCCACGTGAGTAAGTGCGACATATTCAGATTCAGTGCTGGACAGGGTTATAATTGGTTGTTTCTTGGAGCTCCATGATACAGCGCCAGCTCCAACAAAGAATACGAAGCCCAAAATTGAGTGCCGATGCATTTGCGAGGCCCAGTCAGCATCCAAATAACCAGACACTTCAGGTTCTGTTCCTCCGAGGACTAGTTTCATGTTGGTAGTGCCACGTAAATAACGAAAGACGCGGGTGACGGCTATCATGTGTGTTGTTCTGGGGGTATCAAGATATTGTGATAAAACAGAGACTGCGTACGAGATATCTGGTCGTGTCATGATGGCGGCATACATAAGTGAGCCAAT
>JAGGAQ010000030.1:0-87596 GCA_017657225.1 Termitomyces sp. T69sscA
CCATCTCAAGTTTCTCATAAACAAATTGGATAGAACTATTTATATACACTATACATAGCTACTGATTTTTTCCTGGACCCAACAGGCAAGGGAATGGCCTGATAAATGCATTTTACACATAGCGAACCCTTTGCACATCGTGACACATCACAGTAGTGACGTAAAAAAGCTAGGAATGAAAATTCAATTCAATTGACTAAATGTGAAAGGTTCTTTTCTTCTATTTGAAACCCATCCTCTTCGCATACTCTCTCTCTTCTTCCATAGTAAGGCGATCAGTACCAGTCCAATTGGCAGAGCTTGTTCTCGCTCTGAAGAGACTGTTCGGATCCTTGAACATTTCCTCCATCCGTAACGGCCGGATAGCGCCGAAGATATCGTCCGGATTGATTGTACTCTGAAGTTGCAAAGCCTGTCTAAGTTCAGGTGACTGTGCCCAGCCGGGCAGAGCTTTCGAGCGATCCTCATCATCAGAATCAGAGTATTCGCTGTTAATCTCAGGCAATTCTATACTTTCGCTGATCACTTGGGATTCAGATGTGAGATGCGCGGTTTGGATTTGTGCTTTCGCGCGCGCCGCCATTTGGATTTGTACGAGCTGTGAAGGCTGAGATATGTTGTCCTGGTTGGTTGCAGATGACATGGGAGGGGTCTTTCCCTTCACAGTGCAGGCAGTTAGCGGTGGCTTCAACGGCCGAGAGTCTTTCAATGAAAAGGAATTTGCGACAGCCTGAACAGAGACGTTATGAGCCGTGGATGAACCAAGAGCCGAATGTGGCTTTAGCGATGATGGTTTTGGTATAGGCTTGAACAGGAGTTTCTTTGCCTCTCGCTTCTGGCTCTCAAATGAAGCAATCTTACGCTTCTTTCCGTTGTCCTCATCCTAAACCTCAGGTCAGTAATACGTTGTCAGGTTGAAGAGCACCACCTTTAAGCCCGATTTGGTCGGTCGTTTATCCGTGTTTTCCTCGCGCTCTCTCTTACGACGCTCCCCTTCTTCTCTGATTTTCCTTTCTTGTTCAAGTGTCCGAGATCTTGATTCCTCAGCCTTTCTTTGCATCGCGAGTTGACGTCGATTGTCCATTTCCTTCAAACGAACTACTTTTTTATCATTTTCTTCTTGTTGCTGGACAAAGTGAGTATGTAGATTAAACACCTGGATCCGGACTCAATAACTGACCTTCTTGGCTGCTGTAGCAGCCATTTGGAAAACTTTTTTGACCTCAGGGTTTCCCTTCTTGCTAACGCCCAATGCGCTACCTAGAGGCCTTGAACTTTGGCCAGTTAAACCAACGTAGGATCTAGAGGATTGTAGTGAAGGCGTTGACACCTGGCAATTACTTCCAAGTGCTTTCTAACAATCAAGACATAACGGCCAAGACGATGAGAACCATGCAAATACGTAGAAACAGTTCAACGCACCTCTACAAGACTGATCGCGGATTGATGCGTAATGTCCTTAAGGTCGCTATCTCCATGAACGATCAAGTCGTTGTGGGTGTCGATACCAGAAGCGGTTGGGAAAATATTGCTCTGCTCAAGCTCATTCCCATGGGCATCACAGTTTGTGTGTAGGTCCAATCTACCACTGTCTTCCTTTTGAGAAGGCAAGGTACTCCACGTCATGCTGTCTTCTTTCATGGTATCACTGAATGTCCATTTCATGCCAGGAGGAAGCCTCTCTTGTGTCGGCCAACTATCGTCCGCGTTTGTCGGCGTCTGGCAGATAATTTGTGATTGTGACCCATATCTAGACAGGTGATCAGTATCTTGTGTCTCGGACATCCAAGCAGCGCTGTCCGTGCGATCAAAGATCTCGTTTGATTGAACACTCTCCATTGTGGGTTGTCTGGAAAGAACGCCTGTGTGTCTTGAAGATGAAGGCAGCTGGATACGTGTACCGAGGCCTAAAGGCATGGGCACAGGCAACGGAAAGGTCTGGGTGGATTGCCAGTCCATGCCATGATCACGGAGCAAAATATTGCTGACAGAAACTGGAGGAATAAACACGGGGGGATGTTTGCCCAAGACCGCTTCAGAGTGTAGGATAGCACTGGTGTGGCGAGGAGTCGGCGGAGAATCTGGCGGAGTCGTTGTGGTGCTTTCCCTATTTCTTTGACCGGTAGGGTCCCTTGATTGATCCAATTCTGGGCTTAAGGTAGAATCACGTCTGGATGTTTCAGTAGTTCTTGAAGGCAGGTCGTCCTTCATGACAATACTCCTGTTTGTGGGGGGGCATAGGTCAGAGACGCTTAGTCTCCGTTCCTCCGAAGATGGTACTTTGGATATCTTATCCTCTGGGTTTACGGACCTATTGATGGCAGGGATATCTGCGACAAGCGCGGGTGAACTGGCAGAACCAGTATTCCTCGTCAGCTCTTCTTCCTTCTGAATTCTTTCCACAACTCGAGCCTCCGCAGCTGCACGTGCCTCGGCAAGTGCACTGGTAGCAGCAGCTGCACCGAGCGATTTATTGATACTCTTCCCAACCTTCGCCCCTAGATCCTCGACCGTTCTTTTGAACCGGTCTAGCACCCCATCCTGTCTGGGAGCGTCATCAACCATTAAAGGCGTTTTGTGATGAATTTGTGAAGATTCTGCCATGGCTTTGAGAGGTGCTTCATCCGTCTCGCTGCTCTTAACACTCTTGAGATTTCGTCCCAGATCCAATGTAGCAATAATATCGGGAGACACAAGTACTTCCACACTCTTACGTTTTAAGATGTTCTCCGAGGGGGCGCCTGAAACAGCGAGGAGTGTCGTGTTAGTGTGGGGATGCTTGATCGTTACCTCTAATGCTTTGACCTCTCTGGCTTTTTTCAACCATGATGTGCGTTTTCCACCTTGTAGGGTAACGGGGGTAGTTGCACCGGTGTGGCCTGTACTTACTGATGGATCCCGGGAAGTGCGAACAGATTTTCGAAGGGGTATCGGAGCAGGAAGTGTGGGGAACGACGCCACACCATGCTTATCTCCAGACGGCGGAACCTGGCTTAGATCTTGTGATAGTAAACCAAAATCGCAACTGCCCGTATTTGGATCCAGGGCGTGAGTATCAGGTAACTCTACTCTAGGTTGCCCTAGCATTGTGTCGCGTAGTAATGTATGAGGCGTTGAGGTGTTCGTCTTTGAAACATCATCAATAGCTTTTGTGGAGTCGAATTCAGGCAATGTGGGTGACAAAGGTGGGGTGACAGGTTCATGTGGCACATTAATCTGTGGTGATGGAGAGTCTACTGTAGAGTGCGTTTTCAGATCTGGGTTTTCATCATCTTCAGCAATGACTGATAAATCATTCTGAAGTAGAACGTCAGGAGTGAGAGAATCACTGGTGGATGAATCTACGACAATCTGGGTACTCAGAAGGTCTGAAGACACAGTCGGTTGGTCACTCGTGATCATTTCTTGCGAAAGTCGTTCGGCAGCATCAAGTGTCGGCAAACCCACTGTCGCCTGACGAAGGCCCTTATCAAGCGTGTTCAGCGGGGTTGCTGCTTTTTCTTCCGGCTTTTGTCCTCTTTCTAGGTCAATTTGCTAAACAAATGTAAGGAGAGAAGAGACGATTTCTGACTGCATGTCGTACCTTGAGAGAGGGTACTGTCCTCGAACCTGACAAACCCAAACCTTTAGACTTCTTGCTTGTCATCTTCTTTCTTCCAGGAGTCTTGACTAGTTCGATTATGGGACTTCTAGGGATGTGAGCAGAGGCATCAAGAACAGAGGGGGAGGCCTACTCTTGGCAGGGACCAGAGAGGATGTTTTCCAAGTAGTCATCCAAGAAAACGAAGCCATGAGTATTGAGGTGACTCTGGAAATTCTCTCTTCCTGGGTCGTTTTCCATTGTGAACCGGATGGCATTCGACCATTCGAGGAGTCCCGCCATGTTGGTGTATAGGCTAAGGTTACTCATATGTAAGCGACGAGATTCGACGCGCCTTCCACGTGACCGTAATCCCCATTGTTTATTAGTACACACAGTCAATGAGAACGTCACAGATTGTCACAGCACAAAAAAGGAATATGATCAATAATTAATTCTAGGAGTTGAAGAGTTGGACTTATGGTAGGTTTGGCCGTGCGCTGCGGGAAGAAATGGAATTTCTTGAGTCCGAAAGTTCTCGGGTCGACCCGCCCGCCGATGGAGGGAAAGGGCCGAGCTCAAGCTAACTACGGGAGAAAGATGTATGTAATCGAGTAATGGTTGATTGTGTAAACTGTATATAGTGGATAGGGACGGTGGGTGGGGATTCAAGACACGTGACGTAGCGTGATCGATACGACGAGCGCTGCAAGCGCAGTGTGAGATGACGCCTGACTATCAGTTAAGGAGTAAGTATGTACCTGCGAGCGCAGTGTGAGACGACAAGGTGCCACAGATGCATGCACGGTAATTAATAAGATTTTAGACAATGAGAAGAGAAGCTAAAGAGATGTGATAAGTGTGATGGAGAAAGAACAGTGGCAGTTATCTGATCACTGCCCGAATTCACCTTGGGCAAAACCCTTCTCACTTGCCTAATTCATTAATTCGAGGCTCAATGAGGGGCACATGAATTGAAGAGTTGGACTTATGGTAGGTTCGGCTGTGTGCTGCAGGAAGAAATGGAATTTCTTGAGTCCAAAAGTTCTCGGGTCGGCCTGCCCGCCAATGGAGGGAAAGGGCCAAACCCAAGCCATTGCTGTGAAGTCCTGTAGAGCCAGAGGTTTGAAAGGGGCAGTGTGTGTCAAGGCCATGTGGAGGAGAGAGGAGAGGTGGAGTATGTGGTTCAGATCATTTTTGATGTACAGTTTGTATGCATTGCTGCACCACCTGCCAAGTAGCTGGATCTCATAGTCTGAGTAGCCTGCACCTGCAGCTGTTGAGGCAGCCCCACATTGGAAACTGTGGCCAGCATAGAGGCTGGAGTTGGCCCCAGCAAGGGCAAGGGCTTCCCTGATGGTGCTGATGAAGTAAGAGTATGACAGTGCTTGACCATTGGGCCGCTCAAAGAATGGGGCGCTGGTACTGCAGAGGAGCTTGAGGAATAAATTCCTGAGTGCTGTGACAGGGCAGGTTGGGCGTCTTGGTGCTGCAGTGACTGTGATAGTGACCCTGTCACGACCCGCTACCGACCTCCGGGACTCAGCCCCGGCCCCAGGACTCAGCCCCGGCCCCAGGACTCCAACCCTCCCAAAACCACCCCCACGACTGCCCCGGGGCTGGACCGCTACCCAGCCAACTCCCCTGGCCATCACCGGCCATCACCACCTGTCAAGCCACCAGCCACCGCCACCTGCAGCATCCCCGGCCATCACCAGCCATCACCACCTGTCGCCACCACAGCCACCGCCACTCACGGCATTCCCCAGCCATCACCGCCATGACTGCCACATCAGCACTAGGTCTTGGCTATCACACCACATCAGCGCCGGCACCACCCGTCACCCCCGGCCCACGCCGAGACCCCTATCATGCATCATGATTGCGCATCACTGCCGCCTACCTCCGCACGCCATGCCCCACTCCCGCTCCCTCCTCACCGCTCCACCACCGCATGTCTCTGCGCTTCCAGTGCAAGACCTCCGCGCTGCGCGACATGTCTTAATCTTGCCCCGCCCTGCATGGCCCCCGGGTCTCACCCCAAGCCCCGGCGCCACGACCCGCTGCTGGAACCTGGGCCTGAGCCCTGGGCTATACATACTGCGTAGTATATAAGTTGTAGAGTAGTAAGTAGGTACTCTAGTCTTGATATTACCATAACCCGTCTTGTCTGTTGTGTTTCGTCTCTGTTTCGTTCTCTTGCGCGTCCCGGTCTCATTACTTTTACTTGCTTCTTTCTCTTGTTGTACTCGTCTCGTTTTGCCTTTCTGTCTTGTCTCCACTCATCTCGTACTTCCAATCTATTCTCGTTGTTCTCCTTTCTCTTTTCTACTCTAAGTTCTCTTGACTCTCCGTTCCTGGCTCCTCTCTTCGACTTAATCGTTTCCATCTCCTGTTATCTTATCTCGACTCTTTCCCCTTTTGGCTATCCAACTTCCCCGGTTCTGTTTCCATCCCCAGGACTCGCTAAGTCCCCGCATCTGATTATCTCTTGGTCCCCAGGACTCGCTCGCCCACCGGCGCTCGCTTGTCTCATCATCTTGCACCCCCGGGACTCGCGCCAACCCCCGGCACTCATCCGTCACCCTCCCCGGCACTTGTCTCACTCACCAGCGCTACCGGCGCTCCCCCACACACCGCCCCCACCCCATATCGGTCTCCTATGCCTCGCGCTCCTCCCGGTGCTCTGTGTTTGTGTACACAGTGATTAGCCGTAAGGTGTTTGCCCAGTAGACTGAGCCCCCGTGGTCAGCGGAACCTGACAGACCCCCTTGCAAAAGGGGTCAGTCTTGGAGGCTGGGAGAGTGAGCTGCATGTGTGTGGCAGTTTTGAGGTTGGAGAGGAACTGTATGGAGTCCCATGAGAGGTTAAGAGATGAGGAGTACTTACCCCCCTTGCCAACTGTGAGCTCCCTGCTATGGAGAAGAGCAGAGTATGTAAGGCAACATGCTGTATAGATGGTGGTGTGGCTGGCAATGATCCCCAGTTTGAGTTGCATGAGGAGGGCTGAGATGATGGGTAGGGTGATGAGTTGAACTGGTTTCCTATCACGCTCGCTGTGATATCATTTGATGCCCCATAAGATGTGTTGTATGAGAGGAGTTTCAATAGTGTGGAAAGGAAGGCCAGTGTTGATGTGAAGGGAGTGTACTGCAGAGAGATATGCTTTGATAGTCTTGGGCTGTACCCTGCCAGCAAGGTGAGCAACCCAGGAGAGCACTGCTGGTTTGGAAGCTGGAAGAATGGATTTGTCAGCATTGTATAGGCTATTGAGCTGGGCATAAAGGATAAATTGGTGCTGCTCTGTTGAGTAAGTTTTCTGCATAGAGGCAGCGAGCCCATGCCAAAGGTAGAATGTGATGGTTTTGGGGGGTGGTGTCGGTTCTGGTTTGAACTGGGCTTCTGATTGAGCCAGAGTGCAATTTAGAACATGTGTGAAAAAGAAAAACGAGATGCAGCATCGGCAATCAAATTGTCAGTAGAGGAGAGCCACTCAGATGAAAATGAAAAGTCTAAACAGCATGCAAAGACAATCGGGTTTTGCACAAACTTCATGATGGGTGGAGACCTGATTGATAGGTTGCAAATTGCATTGTACACTGCTTCATTGTCAATGTGGAAGATGACATGACAACCACAAAGGCATTCACCTCAGCAGAGAACAGCATAGACTATGGGAAACATTTTCTTGACTTGAATGTGTTGCAAATGCAAGCAACAGGGACAGCAAGCTGTGAACTATTCTGTGCCAAGATGACCTCCCAGGCCTTTCGAGCTGCT
The DNA here is from genome assembly GCA_017657225.1 of Termitomyces sp. T69sscA. Taxonomy (NCBI): domain Eukaryota; kingdom Fungi; phylum Basidiomycota; class Agaricomycetes; order Agaricales; family Lyophyllaceae; genus Termitomyces; species Termitomyces sp. T69sscA. The sequence goes on from JAGGAQ010000030.1 coordinate 7,361, forward strand.
AGCATCTGTGAATATGTCGATTTAGCAGTGAGAGAGGGTGATAAGGCAGACACCATTCCATATTGGCACCACCTTGTGCCACCAAGCAATGTCTTGATGTGTGGCTTTGGAGATGTGGTGGTGGGTCAGAGGGGAGGAGGTGAATGTGGCAGCAAAGTTGTGGAGGTTGCAGATGAATGCATGTGCAACTGGGATGACTTGAGAAGCAAATTGAAGAAAGCTTATGAGCTTGTTTAGGTCATGCAGAGTGCAGGCTTGATGGTGGACCCAGGAGTAAGTGAGTTCTTGCAGCTGATAGAGCTTTGTGGGAGGCAGGCAAACTTCCATAGTGGTGGAATCAAGTTCCAGCACAAGGAACGTAATGCACGTCGAGGGACTGACTACCTTTGAAGGTTAAAATGTGAGTCTCAAATGAGCACCAACCTGCATGGCCCAGAGAAGAGAAGTGTCAACAAGTTCATGTGGCAATGTTGGGAAGAAGATGCTAAGGAAGTCATCCAGAAAGTGGTGCACATGTGCAGGTATGTTGTGCTGGAGAACTCAGTGCAAGAGCTTTGGCAGACAAATTGAAAATGTATAGGGCTGTTCTGCCTCCAAACGCTGATACAATGTGGTAGTAGAAGTCTCTGAGCCACTCAAAGTCAAGGAGTGGTCAGTCATCTCAGTGGACAGTGATGTGTCAAAAGGCTGACTCTAAGTCAAGCTTCAGCACTAGAGAGCCAGGCTCCAAGGCTGTGAAATCTTAAATGGCCTAATCGACTATGTTATACTTGATTGAGGCCTTGGAGTTAGCAATCCCATTGTTGACTGAGGTGCCATTGGGCTAGGAGAAGTGATGTATCCTGCAAATCTTAGCAAATCATTTGTGGAATACTGCCCTGATGAGCGATGCACAAAAGCTAGTAATGTCAGGTTCTGCTGACTACGGGGGCTCAGTCCACTGGGCAAATACCTTACATGGTGATCACCGTGTACACAGACGCAGAGCACTGGGAGGGGCGCGAGGCATAGGAGACCAAAGCGGGGCAGGGCGGTATGTGGGGGAGTGCCGGTAGCGCCAGCGAGTGGGGTGAGTGCCAGAGAGGGTGGAGGACGAGTGCTGGGGGTTGGCGCGAGTGCTGGGAGTACAAGAGGATGGGACGAGTGAGTGCCGGTGAGCGAGCGAGTCCCAGGGATGGAAACAGAGTCGGGAAAACTAAGCGGCCGAAAGGGGAAAGAGTCGAGACAAGATAAGGAGAAATGGAATAGATTAAGCTGAGGAGAGGAGCTAGGAACAGAATAATCAAGAGAACTTAGAATAGAAAGGGAAAGGAGAGCAATTAGAATAGATTAGAGGACGAGACGAGTAGAGATGAGATAGAGAGACGATACGAGACGAGTATGATGAGAAAAGAAGCAAGTAGAAATAATGAGACCGGGGTGTGCGAGAAAACAAGATAGAGACAAGAACACGGCAAACAATACAAGGCTACAGTAATATCAAGACTAGAGTACCTACTTACTATTCTACAACTTATATACTACGCAGTACGTAGGGCCCAGGGCTCAGGCCCAGGTTCCAGTGGCAGGTCACAGCGCCGGGGCTTGGAGTGAGACCCAGGGGCCATGCGGGGCAGGGCAAGATTGAGACATGTCATGCGGCGCAGAGGTCTTGCACTGGAAATGCAGAGACATGCAGTAGTGGGGCAGTGAGGGGGGAGCGGGAGTGGGGCGTGGTGTGCGGGGGTCGGATTGGCAGTGATGTGTGATCGTAATGCATGATGGGGGTCTCGGCACAGGCCGGGAGTGACGGGTGGTGCTGGTGCTGATGTGGCAGCTATGGGCAGTGTGATAGCCGAGACCTGGCGCTGATGTGGCAGTCACGGCAGTGATGGCCGGGGGATGCTGCAAGTGGTGGTGGCTGTGGTGGTGATGGGCGGTGATGAGTGGTGATGGGTGGGGATGCCACAGGTGGCAGTGGCTGGTGGCGTTGATGGGTGGTGATGGGTGGTGATGGCCGGAGGCTGCCAAGAGAGTTGGCCAGGTAGCGGTCCGGGCCCGGGGCGGTCGTGGGGGTGGTTTTGGGAGGGTTGGAGTCCCAGGGCCGGGGCTGAGTCCCGGGGGTTGGTAGTGGGTCGTGACAAGTGAGTGGCAGTGAAACAAAGGAACCATGCATGCACTTGCTAGTGACTTGTGATGTGATGCAACAGAGAGTGTGGCCATAGTCAAAGGATTCAAGAAGGCAGATTTTAAGTTTACACAGTGTTGTAGCACAGTCCTGTCTCCTGTGAAGCCAAGACTAGCTCCAAATTGTATTATTTGTATTAATGACAATATAAGTTTGCGATTGGGGCACTCTTGTAAATAATGGAGCCAGGCTTTCTCATTTAGTGTGGAAGAGACTCTGAGCATGTGGCTGGTGATGGTGATTGGTGTGTTTGCATAGAAGTCAATGTTGGAGCAGGGCAGGAGAATAGGTACTTTTAATGGCTCTACCAACCAATTTGAAGTCAGCAACTGCGCAGCAAAGAAGTACAAGAATTCATTCTCCATCCTCATCTCACTACAGATATATTTTGACATCCTCACCTTCTATCTTGATGATCATGCAGCTACGGGCACTTTCTTTAAATACATAGTAGCAGAGTATGAGTGGGCCACAATTCTCAATGACCACTCCATATTCTTCAACTGGAGACGAGCGGAGATAGCTGTGGAGGACTACTCACACTGGAGCTGGTGGAACAATGATTTTCTATTGGAACATGTCCATGGTCATTGCAAGATAGTGCTAGCTAAACAGAAGATCAACACACAAGCCAAGCTCAGATCAACATAGAGGAGGTATGCAAAAAGTTTAACAAGGGGAAGTACCTTTCTAATACCTGCTCTTGGAGCTGCCCACACTCATGCACAACATGTGGAAAGCCTGACCATGGAAAACATCAGCACAAGGACTAGTCTCTTGACTTGGAGACACTAACCAGTGCCCAACAGTTTCCCAAGAGCCTATCCTCAGGCACTATTTCCTCACAACTCAGCTTCCTCACTCTAGATTCTTCCAAACTCATGGAGTTTGTGAAGGTCCACTGCCCTGAAGTCATGTGTGATGATTACCATAATCATGGCCAAGTTGACATCAGAGAATTGGGTGCAAAGGGAGAGGAAAGCAGCAGATGGAGATGCACTATAAATCTCTACACCTGGAATAGATGGGATGAATGCATTGGTTAGTTGCATTGGTATAGCAGGGGCTGGCGTGGAAGCTGCTGTGGCTGGTGCAGAATTGAATCTGGCCAGAAGGTTTTTCATCAGGGTGGAGAGTTTCACATGAGACTCTTGGGGTGAGTTGAAGTTTTCTGTCAATATTGATTCGCTGGTTGTGGACATGACAGGCAGAGCTGGGCTAGTTGATGCTCTTATGAATCTATTGTTTGTGTCTTTAGAAGGTGCTTGAGAGGTACTCCTCATGCACTGATAGAGTTTGTTGTGTGAGTGCAATTCAAGATGCGTGACATAGCATGATCAATGCAATGAGCACTGCGAGTGCAGTGTGAGATAACAAGGTGCCACAGCTGCATGCATGGTAATTAATAAGATTTGAGACAATGAGATGAGAAGATAAAGAGATGTGATGAGTGTGACAGAGAAGAATAGTGGCAGTTATCTGACTGCTGCCTGAATTAACCTTGGGCAAACCCCTTCTCACTTGCCCGATTTAGTTTTGATAAATAGTGACCATGGCACGTTGATCAGTTGCCATGGCAATGGATCTTATTTAGAATCCACTGTTCCAATGTGTGTGAGGACCTAGGACACAATTAACAAGGTCAATGCAATACACTACAAACTCTGACACCATTGTCTCTCCATCATCACATAGATTGCCCTTGGTCAAAGGACCATACCATTGTTCCAAGATTGTTACATTGAACTATATATACAGCCACATACTGTGCTGTACCCTCAGTCAATAATACATTGAACCAAGGGTAAGTTGTTATATCACACATAGATCAATACCTACTGACACTGCTTGTATAGATTGTTTTACTTACTAATCTATTAGGTACAGTTGTCTTTAGTCATTAGTCAATAATACATTGAACTGAGGATTGTTTTACTTACCAATCTATCAGCAAGACAGTTTGGTTTCTAACAATGAGCAGCAAGCCCTTCAACCTTGAAGCAGTCAATGCTCTCTTATTTTGGACAAAAAAAAAGCAGGTTGTACATTATCAAGGTCCTATTGACTCATATACTAAACTCAGATTGCACAGAGGTGTGGAAAGGGGTTGAATCATGGAGTTCTCATTGACTGTGTGTTCTAAACATGTAGAGAGTGATAGTATTACTTCACTCAGCACTCAGTCCTTAGGAGCAGAGAAGCTCCTAAGGAACCTTGTCCAGGAAAAGCCCAAAATCCTGGTCTTGCTATCTTGGCCTCAAGTCCACAATAACAGACAAATATGTCTCAAATGGAATTTCTCAGATATGTCATGCTCTCTTTTACTGTCAGAGGACTTCCATTTGATTTCCATTCTTGGGCACATCCTACACCACTCTTCGGGACCCCCGGGGCTCGCTCTAGACCTCCAGGGAGATCTCTGGAGGTCATTTCCTTTTTAGAAAATCCCTGGAACTTCACGTCCTTCCTGTTCAAACATTATCCAAGGTTAAGGTTAGTTCTGGTTACCTGTACAGTTGTTCCCATGCCTCTGCTACCCGCTGATGCGCCGCACCAAGCAGCGGGGAATCCTTAGACTTGTTCTCTTTGGATTTCCCTCTGCTAGGTGATTAGTTATCATTGTATCATTGATTACCCTGTCTAATACAACTTTGGATTTCCCTCTGCTAGTTGTGTGATTGAGCCGCAACTCCTGGAGGTTGCTCTTACATTTACAGTATGTTGTGCAGCAATCTGACAAGTACATTTAGGCTCTGGTGGAATTTTGGCCGTGTATATATGTCAATCATATTGACAGTCTGTGCATGTTGCTGGCTCATCCTGGCAACTCATTTTTGCCTGCATCTGTAAAAATACAATTTCTTTCTTTATTTCAGGAAGAATCTTTACAGGTCCAGGGCATAAGCTTGCCCCTGCAGCACTATTCTCAGATATCATCTGAGCCATGTTCTCAACTGTTGACTCTGTTAGAGTGTCATGGGTGTGATGAATATGATGTATGAACAAGGTACCACAAACACAATGTCAGGGCCACCCACAACAGCCACCCTGTGCTTTGTCAATGGCCACCCATGCTTTGTCTTCCACCTACACATATATATACATGCACGATACCAGTAGTTTCCTCAGTTTCATCTATATGTTCTGAGGGTATAGCTACTAATAGACATTTATATCTAACATACTCGTATCTATATTAAGACTTACATTGTATTGTCTAGGTACACAAATACAGTATTGTCTATACATCACAAAGATTATGACTTACATTATATTGTCTAGGTGTTGGTCACACTTGGTATTCTGCTGCTATCTACTTGAATTCTAACAGACTCAGCCATCCTGTAAGGGCAGGGCTTAATGTTTCCAGAACTCCTTCCATAGAGTCAGTGATATGAGTAAGAAGCAAGAGTCAAGCAAGCACAAAGGCAGGCAAGAGTCAAGCAAGGGGCAAGTAAGGCAAGCAGAGGGTCAAACATCACTAGAGAAGCTTACAGTTGATTTAATGGATAGGCCAGAAGAATGCTACTATTGTTCAACCTGAAGATCTATAATATACACAACAAAGCATGTGTAACTTGTAGAATTAATCATGGATTCTTATGTAGAAAGTGAGCAATGTAAGAAAGAGAGGAATATGTGGAAATGAGGGATGGGAGAAAGAAAAAAGCCATTATTCAAAGGACTGACAAGCTCCATGTGAGTAGTGAGAAGGAAGCAGGATGTAAGTAATGCAAACCTAATGAGCTCTACATGAGTGGTGAGAATAGAAGCAAAAAAAGCATAGCTAAGGAACCATTATTTTTGACACAATAATAAGATGTGATATAAGTGACAAGACAAGACACAACATGTTGAGGGTTACACTAAGGTTGATTTTCTTGCATTGACCTCAATAGATGCTTTGATTGACCAATTTTTGGCTACTGTTTCAGTCTCTTTACCTATAGGTTTTATGATTGTACTCAGTCAATATAACTCTGTTTTTGAGTACTTTTATTTTTCAAATTATCAATCAAACACACTGTTTTTTTTTGTATTGGGATGGAAGCTTGAGTTTTAAGGCCTTGACACTGGATTGAAGCTTTGAGCTTTCTAAGGAGATACAGGGCTGAGGAGACAACAAAACAGAGGAGTGCTAAGGTATTTCAGAGTGTTAGTATTGGTGAGGGATGTGCTCCAGGGTTAGAAACAAGGCAAGTGCAAGTGCCAGGACTGTAAGCAAGGGTGGATAAGTCTCATGGTAGATGTCGAGGAGATGATGAGGCACTGAGAATGGATAAGGGGTGATTAAAGAGTCCAGAAGTTGATGCAGCTAAGTCAAAATGAGGAAGAGGATAAGACTTCAGTGATGAATGAAGAAAACTAAAGTTAAGGATGGAGCTGAGTTGAGACTTAAAATAGAAAAGTTGAAATAGAATTTGAGAGAGTGGAAACAAGAGAGATGAGGTGAGGGTTGAGAAAAAGAGTAGGTGGGGTATAAGACAAGTCTGAGATGGAAGGAACAAGGCAAATATGAGATGAATATAAGGTAGGAACAACACATGAGATGAAAAATACAAAACATGAAACAAATGTAAAGCAGGCAATATAAGTAATATCAAGACTACTATACCAAGTTCTATCCTATGGCTTATATATGATTGATGAAGTAAGCTCTAAGGCTGCCAGTCTCAGCTCTAGTGTAAAGATACAGCACTGAGGCTCTACTTGCATTTCAGGGATTGTGCAAGGCTGGCAAGTGTTGGTTCTAATCATGCAGTGCAAAGGATAATCTCAAAAGAGTGGTAACATTGCTTTAGAAGTTTGAGCAGAGGGGAGAGGGGTAGCAGAGCAACAGGATGCACAAGTGTTACATCATGTGATGAAATGATGGATGATGCATAGGCTGTGATGTGTGATAGGAGCTGATGATGACCAGAAAAAGCATTGGTGGGGTCCCAAAAAAGCACTAGAGATTGCAAGAATGAGCAGTGATGTGGTAGTGATGGTTGGTGATAGCTGTGAAAGTTGCTTAGAATGGATGATGATAGCCTAGGTATAGCAGGCCAATCAGTGTGTGTCTTGAAGCTGAAGCAAAGGTAGTGATAAGCCTACAATTGTGTCAAAAGTAGTACTGATACACTTTCTGATATAGGCTTGTGGACTAATGGTTAGCACGCTCCATGGTCTACTCGGTGCCCTCCACAAGGGCTAGATTTTGAATCTCATAATAAGCTTCTTGTATTGTGCTGTATATCTTTTCATTGATTTTTACCCTATTTTCTTGACTGCTGAGGATTTATCGGCATTGCTGCAGTACTCTAGTAACCATCATCATTTGATGGCATTGACAGTTTTGTGATTATATACCTATTTCTTGATATTTTGACACAACAGACAGCTTGACTGTGCCACTAGGTGTCACCAAGGACTGGTTTGATATCTCCCTACATAAAAGATTGTTGGTTAGTGTTGACCTACCAGATTCACGACAATGGCAACTTTGCTTACCACTTACTGTATAAACTGTACTTATTCACTGTAAATAACAAATGAGCCTTACACTTCGTCTTCTACGCCTTGGGCTTCAGAGCTTAACTAAGCTTATCTTTTGTCTATCCCTTACTAAGGTGTGGTCTTAGCACTTTGTCTCATCATTGAAAGTGCACCAGTGCTCTAGTACTCTTTACACACCTTGTAATACAGCAGGCCTCCTAGCACTTGGCACTTATGCTAAGCTCACCAGTTATTCTCCTTGCTGTTGTCCACTACTGACTCATTTGCTGAGACCCTGCCTGGTACTCCTTCACTTAGCAAGCCCAACACTACTCACATCACCTAGTGACTGCCTACCTTAACACTACTTAGAACACTTTTGAGCATCATCAGCAGGGTAGTTGGTGAAGTCCTGGGGCCAAAAGGACTGGAAGTTGTTTAGTGAATTGTGACAGTAGACAAGTTTGGGCAAAGAAGGGGCTTATTGATGCTTTTCAAGAGAATTTGTCTGTTCTATTGCACAGAAAGCAGATTTTATTAGCTCTTGCTAAAGGGATTCATATATCCTCATTTTCTCAAAAAAAATTGTGTTTGACCTGTAGTAAGTAATGTAAGTCATATCTCTACAGGGTTGTAAGTAAGTTGGTGGTCACTAGACTAGAAGTAAATATGCACCTTCAATTTTTAGAAAAAAACTGAGGAACTTTCTAATAGAGAAACTGTTAGACACAATAAGACTACATATATTAATATGTGATGAGTGTGTAAGACGTATATGCTCACTTCAGTTGGTGTATGTCAATGACTGAGATTCCCATATATCCAATTCCAACAGAAACATACTCTAACTATGCAGTTGCATGATTCTCCAATCTATATTTCCTTCTGCAGTGGCAGTGTTTAGTCACGTGGCACTGCACCTCCACAATTCATTTTCAAACAGAAACAACTATGTGCTACCAGTGTAGCTGATGACTTAGCAGACTATACAATAGCAATCAAAGAAAGGATGAGTAAAGGAAAATGACAAGAAACTGATCTTGAGTTACCAAGAAGTAAACAACACCACTGCCATAACAGAGGAAGTAAAGAGTGTATCTCAACATGAATAAATCTAAAGGGCAATCAGTTATGGATTAGACCTTGGATCACCTGTGTTATCACATGGACAACTTTATATAGCCTTTTTTGGATGCACATTAGAAAGTAGAATGATATTGTTACCAGATATAAATAGGACAACTGCCAATATTGTCTACCAAGAGATTTTGAATGCTTTACAATGGTAGTCTATAAAGGTTTAATCATATTACATGCTTGATAGAAATATATCAATGAACATTGTTACTCAATAGAAAGCAGAGTCAGAACCAAAAAAAAGTGAGGTTATGCAGTGCCTCTGCTTAATCAGTGAGATTTGGAGCCATAACCAAATGCAGTGAGGTTATGGCAGAACCTAAAGTTACTCAGTGTGATTTGAAACTATAACCAAATAAAGTGAGGTTATGGTGGAGCCTTAGTTACTTAGTAGGATTTGAAGCTATACTTCACAAAGTGAGGTATAGCAGAGGTTGAGTGGCAGGGAGTTTGAGGGCAAAGCCTCCAATGAGATACAAGGCCTGTGCCAAAGGCATGGGTTGTAGCTTTTTAATGATTTACAATTGTAGTTTATAAAAGTTTGATTATATTGCATACTTGATAGAAATATATAAATAGACATTGTTATTCAATGAAACTTGGAGCTATAACCAAACAAAGTGAGGTTATAGTAGTGCCTTTAGTCATTCAATGAGATTCGAAGCCATAGCTGAATAAAGTGAGGTTATGGCAGAGCCTTGAATCACTCAGTGGGATTTGGAGCCATAACCAAACAAAGTGAGGTTACGGTAGAGCCTTAATTACTCAGTGGAATCTGAAGCTATAACCCACAAAGTGAGGTATAGTGGAGGCTGAGTGGTGGAAGGTTTATAGGCAAAGCTCTCAATGAGATATAAGGCCTGTTGATAAGCCTGCTATTGTGTCAAAAGAAATACTCACACATTTCTTGGTATAGGCTAATGAACCAGTGGTTAAGGAGCCTGTGGTCCACTTGGTGCTCCTCACAGAGGCTGGAGTTTAAATTTTGCAACAAGCCTTTCATATGGTGTTGCATAGTTTTTTCTTGATAAATTGATTTTTCAAATGCTTTATTTATTTTGAGTCTATTTGGCAAACTCAATGAGTGGGTTTTCTTGGCCCAGTATGTGTATAATAGACAGTTTTGTGATGTTGTCAGAAAATGCCATTTGTGACTTGATATGACTGTACTGTGACTTCACACATTTGACATTTCACGAGTCCATCAAAAATGCTGCAACTTCATTGGTCCATCAACAATTTACCTATTGGACATCAACAGATTCTAGCAGCTGCAATCTTCATGTTCTAAACAGCTATTATGTTTGTGACACTCTATGCTAGCCCCTCCTATTTGTATCAGCCTTACTATAACTCAGCTTTGTTTGGTGAAGCTTGGGTTTAAGAACTTATTTTTAGACACTCAGAATGCATCAGAACAGCCTTTAACATGCAAGTGCATGTTTTTCTTGCTCTTGTTACTGATTTACATGCATGTGGACTGCATGATTTCTGTTATGTCATCCTTGAAGAATAAACAGCTATTTGTTATACATTTGTGTTACTGGTTTGTCCATCTGTCATGTTGAAAAGTGCTTTCAACTTTCAAATGAAACCATTTCAAAGTAAGTGAGATCTTTGCTTATTTTTAAGAGTTTCTAACATGTATCAGGTATTTTTGCCACATCCTTGCAACTGTTGCATCTCCTCCATTTTATACCACATATGTCCAACTTTCATCCATCAATAATCTCATTCCATCAGCCATTAACAATCCCAAATGGTTTCCATTTTTTGAAGGGACCATTGGTGCAATGAACAGAACTCATATTAGCTATCTTCTGATGCTGCTGAATGTCAAGCTTGCCATAATCGCAAAGGCAGTACTTCTACAAACTGCCTTGCATGCTGTAATTTTCAGTTCTGCTTTCAGTATATCCTCAGTGGCTGGGAGGGGTCAGTAGCAGATGCTACCCTCTATAATGGTGCCTGTACAAGTGATTTGCCAGTTTCTGAAGGATGGTACTATATTGCTAATGCTAAATTTAATGGTTGTGATAGCCCTCTTGTTCCTTACTGTAATGTTTGCTATCATTTGGTTAAATGGAGTCAAGCTGATGTGCAGTGAGTACTATTTTTACTTTGTGATAACAGTAATTTATTTTACAATAGCCTGCAAAATTGTGAAGAACTCTTTAACCTTTGACATGTATCTGCTCAGAATATCATTGAACACATTTTTGGTGCCATCAAAAATAAGTTTGATATCCTTACACACACATCTGACTATGATCTGGATGTCCAAGCACAAATTCCTACAGGGTTATCAGCTGTCTTCATATTTATTATAGATCATGATTCTGTAGAGGAGGAGGAGTTGTCTACCAGTGTAGATCCTTAATTCTGGGCAGCATGCTAGCTGCTTTGATGTCCTTGCTTGTAGGCCTGCAAATGCAGCTGAGAAGGCACATGCAAAGTTAAAAAGAGATCAGATTGCACAAGCTATATAGAAGAGTTATCAAGCAATTTAAGTAGAGTGGGATTATGGATCTGGCATAGAGTACATAGCCTAAATTAGATAATCTATACAAGATCATAGCAAGCATTCAACTTTTTCTGTACATATGCTTTGCAAATTCCTGGCAAAGACAAGAAATTATACATATCAGCTACCATAGTATCTTTTTCAAGAATTGTAATGAAGTCTACCATATCATCATCTGACAACCACTCTGTCTGTTAGGGGACTTCCATTCGACTTCTTTTTTTAGCACTTCACTACACCCCAACCCACCTTCTATGCCACTCCCCAAGACCCTTGGGGCTCGCTCTAGACCTCTGAAGATCTCTGGAGGTTGTTTCCTTTTTAAGAAAGCCCCAAAACTTTCTGCAATCCCTATTCAAGCATTATTCAAGTTTAAGGTTAGCTTTGGTCACATGTACAGTTGTTTCTACACCTTTACCACCCACTAATGCACTGCACTGAGTAGCAGAGAATCCTTTTTCAAATTTCCTTCTGCTAGTTGTGTGATTGAGCTGCAACTCCCAGAGATCACCCTTACACTGTCTCAAATTCCTAGGCCTGGCAGATGGCTCTTTCTTTGCGTTGAGGAGTAGTCTCAATATCAGATTTGAGTGGTGTAAATGCAATCTCAAAGACATTTGTAAAGCAGTTTATAGCATCACCTATATCAGCAAGATGTTGAGCACCTGTTGTTTGAATGCGCTTTTCACTTTGAGGATGAGGAGCAGCAGCAGCACATTTGTGAGAGGAGGCAGGAATTGCAAGGACATTTAGAATCTTGAAAAGAAATGAGAACATGCCAAAAATCAATTGAAAAATAATACACATTTGACTCTTACTGTTTTTTGGGTCATCTTCCATCAGTTCTGCCCAATCTACACTCTGACTACTCTCATCACCTCCCTGACTCACAGATATAGTGTCATCAGTTTGAAAGCCTCAATAAACATGACCTCCCTTAGCAGCAGAGAGAATGAGAAGGTCAAATGCAGCCAAGTGCAACTAACTACGGTTCTAAAAGGGTGCAGCCGCAAGGAACTTCTCCACATAGTCATCCCAAGTTTCCTTCTTCTCCAGAGTAATCTTGGCATCATCTTCATTACTCTAGGACCACCCAGAGTTGTCTCAAATAGCTCAAACAACCTTGAATATAACTTTGAGCTGTTGATTACAGTTTATTTGACATGATACTTGAGCTACAAAAACCAGCACATACTGTTAAATATTTGGCTCTACATGAGGTCAACAGTCTTGAGACCACCTTTCACAATATGCTGGTTCATTAGGACAGCTGCCTTTCTCCATGTCAGAGCCTTGAAGTTGCCACCATCACCTGCTTCAGCCTTGTACTCAACAAGAAAGGCAAGGAAAGGAGCCTTTCCTTACTAGAATCATTTCAAAAAGCTTGTTGTTGCTTGGAAGCAGGGGTAGATTGACCAGTATCAGAGTTCTGAGCAGATACAGCACAGGTAGAGGCTGTCATAACCATGCGGGACACAAGAAGAATAACTACAATGATTTTTAAAACGTGTGTGGCTCTGGCTTATTGCTGACAAATGTCACTCACTCATGCATGGGTCCATCAGTAGCCATTAAAATTGATCAAATTGCTTTTTATAGACACACTGGGCTGGGAAAACCCACCCGTTGGATTTGCTGAACAGGCCCTTATTTTCTTAATTGCTATGGATTAACTAATACTGCTGTAACACCCTAGCAATAAGATAGTAAAGGCATGTGATCCTCAGCCTCAACACAAAACACGTCACGTGATCATTTCATTCTTTATTCCGCGTACTTATATTTTGTGTTTTTTTGTCTTCTCGGTTATGGTCAGGACAAACTAAGATCAAAACAAGCTGTAGGTATATTTGTTCCAGTTTTTAACTATCATCATTGTAACATACTTATCATAATGGGAATAAAGTATGACGACCTGAAAGCGCCATACAATAGGGGGTAGCGTCACCGGGAAGATCACCCAACCAGAAGTAAGACGACACCATCGACGGATTGGATGATAACCCCCGAGTGGCGTATCGGGATGCAAAATAGCCATGCAAGAGTGGCTCCAACAACTCCAAGTACAACGGGGCTATAAGTTCCAACGACCTCCAATAGCGTAAAAAAGCATCTGATGACCATTGCCCCAACACCTTCACGATGTCTGGTGGAATCCTTGACAACAAAAGGTGCGTTGTACCACCAATTCGAAAACAATGGCCAGTCACTCTCTTGAACCCCTCACGCGCCAAAATCTTGTTCACATGCACAAGGAATTTTTGTTTTGTCAGCACCATCTTCTTCCCATCTTGTGCCAAGTACCCTGCCAAAGAATCACCATCTGAGGACGAATTCAAATGATGATGGTAGGCCAATGCGTCCAATGGATCTAATTCCTTCTGCCTGCACAGAACTACATCCTCCCCTTTCCTACTGCCCATCTTTGTATTCGGTAAGTGCAGAATGCGAGTCTTTTCTGATGTAGCCGCTGACTTTAGATCTGACCATTTTGGGAACTTTTCCGAGTCATACTTCCTTTCCACTGCCGGCAAGAACTCGCCAAGTCGAACCTGTGCCCAGAAACAGACGACTGCCATGCTCCAGACACATGTGTCAAAACCCGAACCGAAGTCCAATTGAGTTCCAAGATACTGGAGCATTCATGACGATACAGGTGGTCGTGACTTCTTGAAAGATGACGTAGGTCGCAAGTTTTCAACACCCTTTATGACATAGTCCAGGAAAGTACTGCCTAAGTACACATGTCCATTCTGAATATGCCAAGCCCGAATGCCATTACATTTGTTTAAAACTGTCTGCCCAGCAAGCCGTCCGGTGAAAGAAGCAGCGTAATCACAGAGGACCGATTCGGAGATGGGCAGGGTGGTTGACAGGCTGCGAGACTCACAGAAGCGCAAGAATTCCTCTACCAATGAAGAATACCTCAATGCCGTCGAGGCCTTCCAAGCATGACGGACCGTCTTCTGCACATTGTTGGACATTGCTAATATGCCCGGCATCCTATGGTAAGGAAGGTACCCCCAATGCCATCCCTTTGGGTGCAACTTGACTGGGAACACGTTGGGTGCTCAAAGAACATAGAAGATCCACCTCACGCATTGCCCACCTATGTATGCTGTCTTCCCTCTGATGTGTGTAATGCGAAAGGAGCAGCTGAGATGTGCAAAGACTACATGACGTAGTGCAAACCATAAATGCCCAAGAGGCTGACTTAACATGAAAGAAGCTGGTACAGGTACGAAGAGGGGCCACCAAATCGACGCTGATTTATTCATTCCACCAACGAATCAAAAACAATGGACGACATGACATACGGTTTAAGGTAGTCTGGTAACGGCAGAGGGAAGGAATACAATAAGTACCTCGACGGGAAAATCCCCTGAGAAGGGCCGTCTGCCAGATTGTCCTGAGAAGCAATCCAAGAAACTGATACCCACAGATTCTGAGACTGGAAGTTCGATATGACATTTTGCAAAATGAAGTTTGACTCCGAGTTCCTGGAACGTCCAGCGGCGAGTGCTCCAATGCAACCAGCATTATCGGACCGAAGCACAACATGACAGTTTGTATACTTTGCAGAAATGAGTGTCCTAACCGCCAAGTCTATTGCCACCATCTCCACCCAACCAATGTCCCGATCTGCAGATCTCCATCCCGATCGCAGCTCCCAGGCTAGCCACTTCCCGTTCAGGACAAAGCCAATACCCCACGACATCGAAGCATCCACATGAACCGTGAGATCCAATGGCTCAGGCAGCCTGATGATATTCAATGCGCACTTGGAGTATCGAAGTTCATTTGTCCACCACGATACGTCCGCTGCTACCGCTGGTGTGATTCTGTGTTTTGTCCATGGTGATTTATTTGAGAATGTAGCTCTGAGTCGATACAGAGAAGGTAAGTGAGCATGGCCATGAGGGAGAATGAACGTGATGTGGTTTAAGGTGCCAATCAAGGACTCTACATCCTGTAAGGATACGAAACCACCTGGAATCCATGTTTCAAGCTTCATGAGGTACTTTGTCTTCTTGTTCATTGGCAGAGAAACCATCTTCCAATTAATTGACCACTCAAATCCAATATAAGTAAAAGAGTCCGCAAAGGGAACAAATTTATCGTGTGCCCAAGGCCATCCAAGGTCCTCAGCAATTGACCATATATAGTCCTCCATGTAGCTGTAGTATATACTACCGTCCTCCTTCACATGTGGATACCTGAAGAAAATAAAATCGTCAACCCACTTAAGAGCTGCCTCAATGCCTTTAGTTTTATAAATGAACAGCATCATATCTGCCACCCAACCGAAAATGCTGGGGGCGGGAGAAACACCAAAATTCAATCTATGATCCAATACAATCCTCCCGTTTATGGCCAGAGCCGTTGCAAGCCGGTTGCTTGGTCATGTTGGTATAATGCGGAAAGCAGATTCTACATCAAAAACAGCCACCTATGTACCCGCCGGGGCGTCTGCCACCAATAACCAGCATGCAGAGAAAGTTCCCCAATCACATTGAAATCGTTTTGTGTCAATGCACAAATTTACTGAAGGTATCAGAGGATTGTTCCGTGGAAATGAGTGGTCGACAGTGATGCGGAGCTTTCCACGTGAACTTTCAATAACATTTAATGGTGCTGTTCTATAGTGACCAAAGAGACGAGATATCAATTCAGGTGGGTAACCGATCAAAACGCGGCCCAGCTCGCATTCTATAGCATACTTTGAGACGACAAAGTCATGGTGTTCAGGTGTCCTGTAATGATTAGGTGGAGAAAAGCTAACTGTCATGACCCGCTGATAAGACTCAGGTTGTATCAAAAGGCGTACTAACAATTTTCCTGGTACAGCCACATGGATTAATGGTTAGCGTGCCCTATGGATTACCTGCTGCCCCCTTAGAAAGCTGAGGTTCAAACCTCAGACATACTTTTGGCGTATTTTTCATTATTATTTTTCAATTTATTTACCTTATTTTCTTGACCCTGAGGTTTTGCCGGTGTTGCCACTGCTTTCTAGTAACCACCATCATTTCACAACATTGACATTTTGGTGATTCCATACTTACTTTTAGCATTTTTGACATGACAGACAGCTTGACTGGCGCCGTTAGGCATCACTAAGAGCTGATGGACATTTTTCTATATAAAAGATTGTGGTCTATTATTTACCTACTAGTTCTCTGTGTTGGTGACTCAAGGGTCGCCAACAGCGACTTTGCTTACACTTTACTATATATACTGTACTTATAGCTTGCAAATAACAAGTTACCTTCACTGTTACCTCTTACGCTTGGGCTTCAGAGCTCAATTTCGCCTCCTTTAAGTCCACTCTGCATCAAGAGCACTTTTGTATGGTGTCCTTGTCTCACCACTGGAAGTACGCCAGTGTACTAGTCGATTATATGCCTTGCAACTGCAGCAAGCATCTTACACTTGGCAACTACGCTAAGCTTCCCCTCATCACTTCCTTACTGCTGCCCTCCACTAACCTGTCTTCTGGGACCCTGCCCGGCTCACCTCAACTAGCGAGCTCGACGCTACATGCCTTGTGACTGCCTACCCAGACACCACTTGGTACAATTCTGGGCGTCATCACTGCTACCGACCTTCAGGACTTAGGCCCAGCCCCAAGACTCCAACCCCCCCCCAAACTCACCTCCACAACCATTCTGGGCTTGGACCGCTATCTGGCCAACTACCTCAGCAACACCTGGCCATCACCGCCTGTCACCACCACCAGCCACTGCCACCATCAGCATCCCCCTGGCCATCACCACCATGACTGCCACATCAGCGCCAGCTCTAGCTTCGGCACTTCCCTAATTGCAGCTGCCACATCAGTGCTGGCACCAGCAACACCTGGCGCTCCCCTGGTCCATGCCAAGACCCTCATCATGCATTATAATCATGCATCACCACCAACCTGACCTCTGCACACCACGCCCCACTTCTGCTCTCCTCCTCACCGCCTCACCGCTGCATGTCTCTGCATTCTCAGTGCAAGACCTTCTATGCTGCACGACATGTCTCAACCTTCACCACTGCCTTGTGCAATCCCCAGGTTTCACTCTGAGCCCTGGCGCTGCAACTTGCCACCAGGACCTGGGCCTGAGCCCCAGGGCTTACTTATCACACAGTATATAAGTTGTAGAGTAGCAAGTAGTACTCTAGTCTTGATATTACCGTACTTCTCATATTGTTTCTTTGTGTTTCACCTCTGTCTTGTAGTCTCATGTGTTCTGGTCTCTGTTTTTTCGACTCTGATTTATTTATTACCGTACTTGTCTCATATCTCCTCTTATTCATTGTCTCTACTCATCTCCTACTCTAATTCCATCTCTGCTTTACTCTTTCTCTCTTTGTCGACTTCTAAGTTCTCTCTGTCTCTTTTGCCTCCCGCCTTAAGTCTTGACTCATTCTGTTTCCACCTCCCTTTATCTTATCTTGATTCTTTCTCCTTTCAGCTTGCTTGATCTCCGCTTCTCTTGCTTCCATCCCCAGGACTTGCCAAGTTCTTGCGCTCACTCAACTCTTACTCGTTAATCCTCAGGACTTGCTCGTGCACTGGCGCTCACTGTTCCATTCTCCTGCCTCCTTGGGATTCACACCTACCCCCATTACTCATCTTCTACCCTCATCAGCACTCACCCTCTCTCCTGGCATTACTAGCCACTCCTTGCTCATGCCCCAGCCCCACTTTGGTCTCCTATGCTTTGTGCTCTTGCTAGTACACTGCATTTGTGGACACCATGCGCACCACGTAAGGTATTTGCCCAGTGGACTGAGCCCCCATAGTCAGCAAAATCTGACACTAACATCATTTTGATGACTTTAGCATTTTTGTGATTTATACATACTTTTTTTGACATTTTGATATGACAGACAGCTTGACTGGCACTGCTAAACATTTCCAATGACCAATTTGACATTTTCTTGTATAAAAGATTGTTGGTTAGTGTTTGCTTACTGACTTCACCACTTTAGCAATCAAGAATCACAAATGGTGAACTCATTTACTATACACTATATAAACTGTACTTACTTACTGTGAACAAACAAGTTACCTAACACTCCATCTCTTATACCTTGGGCTTCAGAGCTCAATAAGCTTAGTTCTCTTATAACCCTTGCCAACATGCTACTTGAGCACTTTGTTTCACCATTGGAAATGTGCCAATGTTAAGTAATCTATGTGCTTAGCATCTATGGCAGACCTTTAGCACTTAGCATCTATGGCAGTCCTTTAGCGCTTAGAATCTATGCTAAGCTACTCAGTCACTATTTTTACCACTACTCCACTAATTTTGTCTGCTGGGACCCTGCCCAGTTCTCTCACCTAGCAAGCTTGATGCTACTCTACCATCTAGTAACTGCCCACTCTGACACCACTTGGCACACTTTCAGGCACCATTACCATGCTATATTGGTGGCTATGCTATTACTAATACTGCTTTACTATTTGAGCCCTGATATGTAAAGGAGTATAACTAACAATAATCAATGCTGAGTAAGATCCATGCATATAACTCATCAAGGTTGACTATTAAAAGACAAAAAAAAAATAGAACAGGCTGAGTGGTCACTCAAAAGGGCTAAGAGTAAATGCATCATTGGACCAAGTTTAGAATAGTGTTGAACATGGTCCAAAGACCAGTCCCTTTACACACCTTGGCCAATCCAGTGAAATTACACTGGCAATTGGTGGTTGTAAGGGTGACCTTTGGGAGTTGTGGCTCAATCATACAACTAGCAGAGGGAAATCCGAAGTTATATTAGGCATGATAATCAATGATACAATAGTAACTAATCACCTAGCAGATGTCATGACCCGCTACCAACCCCCGAGACTCAGCCCCAGCCCCGGGACTCCAACCCTCTCAAAACCACCCCCATGACTGCCCTGGGCCCAGACTGCTACCCAGCCAACTCCCTTGGCAGCCCCCAGCCATCACCAGCCATCACCAGCCATCAACACCACCAGCCACCGCCATCTGCGGCATCCCCAGCCATCACCGCCCATCACCGCCCATCACTGCCACAGCCACCGCCACTTGCGGCATCCCCTGGCCATCACCGCTGTGACTGCCACATCAGCGCTGGTCTCGGCTATCACACTGCCCATAGCTGCCACATCAGTGCCGGCACCACCCATCACCCCCGGCCCACGCTGAGACCCCCATCATGCATCATGATCACGCATCACCGCCAACCTGACCTCCGCACACCACACCCTGCTCCCACTCCCTCCTCACCACCCCACCACCACGTGTCTCTGTGTTCCCAGTGTGAGATCCCCACGCTGCATGACATGTCTCAATCTTGCCCCACTCTGTGCGGCCCCTGGATCTCACCCCAAGCCCCAGTGCCGCGACCTGCCACTGGAACCTGGGCCTGAGCCCCGGGCCCTATGTACTGCGTAGTATATAAGATGTAGAGTAGTAAATAGTACTCTAGTCTTGATATTACCGTAGCCTTGTATTGTTTTGCTGTGTTCTCGTCTCTGTCTCGTATTCTTGCGCTTCCCAGTCTCATCATTTCTACTTGCTTCTTTTTCTTATTGTACTCGTCTTGTATTGTCTCTCTACCTCGTTTCTACTCACCTTTCTAATCTATTCTATTCCGCTCTCCTCTCCCTTTCTACTCTTAAGTTCTCTTAGTTCTCCTGTTCCCGGCCCCTCTTCTCAGCTTAATCTATTCCATCTCCCCTTATCTTATCTCGACTCTTTCCCCTTTTGGCCACTTAGTTTCCCCAACTCTGTTTCCATCCCCAGGACTCGCTAAGTCCCCGCGCCCGTTACCTTTTGAACCCCAGGACTCGCTCGCTCACTAGTGCTCACTTGTCCCATCCCCTTGTACTCCCAAGACTCGCGCCAACCCCTGGCACTCATCCTCCACCCTCCCTGGCACTCGCCCACTCGCCAGTGCTACCAGCACTCCTCCACATACCGCCTCCACCCTGCTTCGGTCTCCTACGCCTCATGCCCCCCCGGTGCTCTGCGTCTGTATACACAGTGATCACTATGTAAGGTATTCACTCAGTGGACTGAGCCCCCGTAGTCAGCGGAACCTGACAGCAGAGGGAAATCCAAAGAGAACAAGTCTAAGGATTCTCCACTGCTTGGTGCAGCTCATCAGCAGGTGGCGGAGGCATGGGAACAACTGTACAGGTGACCAGAGCTAACCTTAACCTTGGATAATGTTTGAACAGGGAGTGCAAGAAGTTCTGGTAATGATGCCCAAAATTGTACCAAGTAGTGTCTGGGTAGGCAGTCACAAGGCAAATAGCATTGGGCTCACTAGTTGAGGTGAGTCGAGTAGGGTTTCAGAAGATAAATTAGCAGAGGACAGCAATAAAGGAGTGTGTCACGACCCGCTACCAACCTCCAGGACTCAGCCCCGGCCCCGGGACTCCAACCCTCCCAAAACCACCCCCACGACCGCCCCGGGCCCGGACCGCTATCCGGCCAACTCCCCCGGCCATCACTGGCCATCACCGCCTGTCAACGCCACCAGCCACCGCCACCTGCAGCATCCCCGGCCATCACCGGCCATCACTGCCTGTCGCCACCACAGCCACCGCCACTCACGGCATCCCCCAGCCATCACCGCTGTGACCGCCACATTAGCGCCGGGTCTCGGCTATCACACCACATTAGCGCCAGCACCACCCGTCACCCCTGGCCCGCGCCAAAACCCCCATCACACATCATGATCACATATCACTGCCACTGACCTCCACACGCCATGCCCCGCTCCTGCTCCCTCCTCACCGCCCCACCACCGCATGTCTCTGCGCTTCCAGTGCGAGACCTCTGCGCCGCGTGACATGTCTTAATCTCACTCCGCGTGGCCCCTGGGTCTCACACCAAGCCCCGGCGCCACGACCCGCTGCTGGAACCTGGGCCTGAGCCCTGGGCTATACATACTGCGTAGTATATAAGTCGTAGAGTAGTAAGTAGGTACTCTAGTCTTGATATTACCGTAACCCGTCTTGTCTGTTGTGTTTCGTCTCTGTTTCGTTTTCTTGTGCGTCCCGGTCTCATTACTTTTACCTGCTTCTTTTCTCATCATACTCGTCTCGTTTTGTCTATCTGTCTCGTCTCCACTTGTCTCGTACTTCCAATCTATTCTTGTTGTTCTCCTTTCTCTTTTCTGCTCTAAATTCTCTTGACTCTCCATTCCCGGCTCCTCTCTTGACTTAATCGTTTCCATCTCCTGTTATCTTATCTCGACTCTTCCCCTTTTGGTCATCCAACTTCCCCGGTTCTGTCTCCATCCCCAGGACTCGCTAAGTCCCCGCATCTGATTATCTCTTGGTTTCCAGGACTCGCTCGCTCACCGGCGCTCACTCGTCTCATTCTCTTGCACCCCCAGGACTTGTGCCAACCCCCGGCACTTGTTCTTCACCCTCCCCGGCACTCGTCTCACCCACCGGCGCTACTGGCACTCTTTCACGCACCACCCCCCACTCCGCTTTGGTCTCCTACGCCTCACGCTCCTCCCGGTGCTCTGTGTTTGTGTACATGGTGATTAGCCGTAAGGTGTTCGCCCAGTAGACTGAGCCCCCATGATCAGCAGAACCTGACAGAGTAGTAAGGTAGTGCTTAGTGTAGTTGCCAAGCACTAGATGCCTGCTGTAGATACAAGGCACATAGAGAACTAGAACACTGGCGTACTTCCAGCAGCAAGACAAAGCACTATACAATGGTACTTTGGCATAGCGTAAGCTTAAGATAGACGAAATTGAGCTCTGAAGCCCAAGCATAAGAGATAGAGGGTGAAGGTAACTTGTTATTTGCAGAGTATAAGTACAGTATATATATTAAGTTGTAAGCAAAGTCGCCATTGGCAACCAAAGGTTGCCAAAGTGGTGAACTTGGTAAGTAAACAATAACCAACAATCTTTTATATAGAAAAATGTCCATCAGACCTTGGCGATGCCAATCAAGCTGTCTGTCATGTCAAAATGTCAAAAGTAGGTATGCAATCACTAAAATTTCAATGTCATGAAATGATGGTGGTCACTAGGGTGCAGCAGTAAGGTTGGTGAAACCTCAGAATCAAGAAAGTAAGGTAAAAATAGTCCAAAAAAGATAATAGCTCGATATGAAAAGTGCTTGTCCAAGGATTTGAACCCTGGCCCCTTTAGGAGGGCACTAGGTAGATCAAAGAGCACGCTGACCACTAGTCCACAAGCCTGTGCCAAAATTTATATCAGCACCCCTTTCATAAACTGGTGCTTATCATCTCCTCCCAATTGAAAAATTCACTGTCCTCAGTCAACTCTTGGCGATCACATGTTGAGGGTTCATGTGCTAATATAATAGTCTGTGCATGAAGTTTTGGTGTATAAAAGGTTAGCAGTTGTTTTGGTATTTTGATAAATTCATCCTCTTCAATGTCGGCTCCTACCTCCCCTATAGATGCTTTTCTGGCTACCTCTTCATTCATTGCCTGCGCCAACCTGCTAGTGGCGCAAGTCTAAGGCTTAGATGTGAAGGTGCCTCGTAACAAAGTCAAAGAGATGATGTGCCTGTGGCAGAAGTGGCGGTCAATGTGGGGAAACAGAATCACATGAAAGCAGGATGAGGAGTTATTGGGGTGGTGTATGGTATGCTATAGGGACAATTTTTGGTGCTGAGTGGTTGACACCCTTTGCCAATGATTTTGTAAGTTCTTTTGTAGTGTTGTCGCAAAGCGTTGCACTAACAAATGATTCTAAGTGCCTGCTGCCCTGTTCTTTGATGAAGAGTTGGAGGCCTAGCGAGAAGCATATGGTGGTAAGTTCAGTGGCAAAAGGGTAAGTTTCCCTTACTAATTCTCTTTTCCTCAACTTTGGTCTAATCTATCTCTCCACAGTAAGGAGGCTGTAATTGCACCCCTTGTGGAGCAAGACCCGCAGTGCCAAGATGAGTTTTGGTAAGAGGTCACCAAGAAGTCAGAGGTAGATGTGCAGCGGTGCATCACTAAGAATTTGGAGGTGTTGGCGCAAGAAGGGCTGGGCCTGGGAGAGACTACAAGTGCTGGCAAAGGCTTGCAGCAAGGGCCAAGGAAGGAGCAGGGTGCTAAGGAGAGGACACCCAAGAGTATGGCTGGTGTTGCTTTGGAAGCGGCAGCATCAGTGACACCAAGAGCTCCTGCAGGTGGCACCAAAGGACTGGCATTGCCTGTGAAGAAATTATCCTCCACCAACCCAGCTTCCAAGCGCAGAGGGCGCAAGGCGCCAAAGTATGAGGTAAGCTTTGAAACTTAACTGGACTTACACTCTGGCTAACCCTTAGTGCTAGGCGCTAACTCAGTTGGAGTTTACTAACAAGGAGTTGGCAAGGTTACTAGTTTCTAGGCAAGCAAAAGCGGTAGTAGATATGGGAGTGGAGGCCAGGGTCGTCTTGAAGGAGACCAAAGGTAAAGTGATGGTGGACTTGGTGATGCACCAAGCATTTAAAGAGGAGTGGGAGGCAGTAATGTTAAGGTTATACCCTATCATTACCTATTTTGTCAATTCGTATGTTTTTGTTATTTGTTACATGTCACACCTCAGTGTTTATCCAACAACCACTGAGGTGTGATACTCCGTTATTCATTTTATTCAGCCCTTACTTACTATCTGTAGCACTTGCTCATTGCTACAGGTATATACATATCAATATAGAGTGTTTATCCAACAACAACTGAGCACTTGCTCATTGCTACAGTCCTTAAGTCCTCTGTATATCTCAAGATCCTCCGAGACCAGTCCTACCTCAACAAGTAAGCATCTTTTTTCTCTTCTTAGTGCTGATAGCAGATGTGGTTGTTTTCTTTTATTGTGACAAGTGCTGGGCAGACAACAACCCAGAGAAGTGTTGGTACCCCATTGATGCCCCTTCCTGCTTCAGGTGTGCAGCCATGAAGAGGCCCTGTACCTTGGACGGCACCAAGACGCACAAGTGGAGTAATGCTCCTGACTCCATGGTGGAGAGGATATATGGTTTGTGCATGGTGCTTGGCACTAAGGCCCTTAGTGCTGCAGCTTGAAAGATAAATAATAACTGAAAATGCCTGTAAAGTATAGAGATCAAAAACTAGAAATATAATGTATAAGGAATGAAATGGCTTAGTGCATAGTGATAATTGGTGCTGATTTGTCATCTACTTCTTCTATTGCAAGTAGATCTTCATCGTCTAGCAGGTCTGTTTCTTCAAGTTCTCTTAGCTTGACGGAGTCTATGTCGAGGGTGCTAAGCAGCAAATCAACATGTTTGCATGCTTCATAAAGCAGTAAGCAGAAGGTGACAACAGGTTTATGCAGCATAGAGCCATCAAGTTTGCAAAGAACATAGGCACCTCCTCAGTTCCTGGAGATGACTACCAAGGAGTCAAAATACCATGGGACACATCTTCTTGTTGTGGGTAGTTTCAATCTTGGAGTTGCATATAAGTACCAAAGCTCCCCTTTTGAAGTTATAGCCCCTGATAGTGGCACTGTGGTCAGTTTTCAAACCTTAGCACTGCCTTATGCCTTGCGCTAAAGACTGTCTCATGTAGGTGTGCTAAGTCTTCCTGGTGTCTTTGCAAGTCTATGGCTTGTCTAACGACCAAGTCAGTAGTGGAAAGGATGCTGTTTGGCATGGGCTGTAGGTAAGTGGCTTCAACTATGTTGGTGGGTAATAAAGGGTGGGTGCCTGTGGCCGCATAATATGGTGAGCATCTCATGCGTTTATGGATTGTTACCCTCTCAGACCAAAAGACTGAGTAAGTGGCCTCACTCCATCTAGTCTCATCTCCATCTACTGCTTTGAAGAGGGCATGGTGCATGTTGAAATGAGGTTGCTCCACAAGTCTGTTGGCATGCTTATTGTAGCTGAAAATGCGTATGTGGTGAATATTATATTTCTTGGCGAGTTACATTAGTGCTTTGGGGATGGAGGCTCCATTATCAGTAACTATCTCCTTTAGCACACTCCAACAGCAGATGACATCCTCAAAAAGCTACTGAGCAATAGCATCTGTGTTCTCCTGCTGAAGCATGCAGAACTCCAGCCAATGTATTAGCAGGCATCTTCCCTAGATAATGTACTTGAAGCGTCCTGACTTGGGCATATGCATGGTGTCAACATAGATTTTGCTGAATAAAGGGGCAGGTGTAGCGATAGTGAGCAGTATGAGGAGTTGGTGTGTCTGTTGTACCTGGCAAAGATGACATGTCTTGATGTACCAAGCAATGTTAGCTCATGCTTGAAGCCACCAAAATTGCTCCAGCAAAGTAGCCCTTGTTGCATAGAGTCCTCTATGTTCCAACTTGTCATGCATAGCATGGAGAATACGTAGGCAACCATCTTGCTTAACTACCAGTTTGTGGGTGCCATTTTTATTGCAGCGCTAAAGACAATTGTCGCTTGGAAAGAAGTGGGTAGTGTAGCAAATAAAAGACTTGTACTCATCGTCTATCAGCTGTGGAAGGCGCTTAAGGTCATCCATCCATTGGCACAGCAGGTCTAGGCAATGGTCTTCTTTGGTGGCCTTGGCACTCCTAGGTACCACATCATAGGTGAGTTTACTACTGTCTTCATGCAATGGCTGAGGTTCCTCTACTACCTGTACTGGAGTCCTTTGAGCGTAAGTGGTCAAGTTCTCAGTGTAGAAAGTGTCAACAACATGGAAGGGGACTGGTGCATAGCATACAATCAGGTGAAGGAGTGTGTTGGCGGGGGTGTCAGGTCTTAATAGTCAGATAGGGAGTTGATTATGTGGATGAATCCATGGAGTCAGTCAATCCAGTCACTCAAGCCCTTGTTGTCACTAAGGTCAGGTTCTGGGTTGCCAGGCTGCCATGGTTGCCAGGCTGCCATGGTTGCCTAAAGAGTCCATCAGACCCATGGAAAGCACCTTTAACATGGACCAATTCAAAATGAAACATGAGAGTAGCTACCACCCATTGGTTCATGCTTGTTGATGGTTGTATGTCTAAGTTCTGGAGCATTCCCTTGATGTATCTGGCATCCACTTCTACGATGAGGTTCCTGACTCCTATTAGGTACATCCTTAGCACTTGAAAAGCCCAAAATAAGCCATAGAATTCCAGTTTTGGCTGAATATAATGTGATTCGTAGTTGTTCAGGGTGATAGATCCAAAGCAGTTGTAGCGCCATTGCTTGTGGTTGTTGCTAAAGCACTGACAGAGGTAGAATCCAATGGCAATGTAAGAGGTGTCAATGGTAAGAATAATGGGATTGAGAGAAGTATAGTCAATGGGTACCAGTGGCTTAGCATCCTGGAGCGCTTTCACAAGGTCACATTGAGCATTCACCTGGTCAGGACCAAACTCAAAGAATTTGTTGGCATGGGTAAGATGGGTAAGGTGATGAGCTTGGTGGACAAAACCCCCATACTGTTTGAATGAACATCCATAGTAATCCCACAGTTTCCAGAAAAGTGCACACCTCTGAGAGATCATGGCAAATACCCCACCTTTCTAGGAGCGCTAAGCAAGACTCATCAGGTATGCATCCCTTGGGAGTGCAGACATGGCCTAGGATTTTGAACTTTGGCATGCATAGAACTAGTTTGTGCCCTGAGAATATCTCTCCGCAGTACTTCATGCATTGTAATATCCTGTTAAGTAGCTGAAAGAAGTCCCAGAGTGCCAAGTGTATATCAGGGTTGTCAGAGTGCTTAGCAGGGGTGCCATCAATGAGTTGCCAATCTTTTGGTCCCTTGGCACCAACATGATCAATGAAGCAAAGGACAAATTCGGGTATTTCAGATTGTAGAATATAAGTGACAGACATTGTCATAGAAGATGGGCACAGAGTTAGTCCAACCCATGGAGAGAGTGACTAGGTGAAGAGCACCAAAAGGTGTTTGGAAGGTGTTAAGGTCATGGGAAGTGGGATGAATTAGCCACTTGTCATAGCTAACATAGTAGTGCCACAGATCCTACCAGCAAAGTATTCCACTATGTGGTCCAAGAATGGTGGCACCCCAGAGTGCCAAATAGTGACTCTATTTAGTGGTTCCAAGCTATGGACAATACAAAGTTTACCATTCTTTTTGAGTACACAAAACCAGCATGAGCAGTAAGCGCTATTTGAAGGCTTATAGATTCTTGCCTTGATTTTGTTGCGTATAATCTGGCAAACTTCAGCTTCCAATCCAGGGAGAATAAGTCTGTTATGTTCAGTCTAAAAAACATGGGGGATAGTGGGGATTACCACTGGTGGAAAGAAGCCAGTCCTGAAACTGTCCCTTTCAGTGTTGTTCTATGTGAAGGCCTTGTTCTGTTTTGACATTAGGTCACTAAGGACATTGAGTTCCACTGATGACGCCCAAAATTGTACCAAGTGGTGTCTGGGTAGGCAATCACAAGGCGAATAGCATTGGGCTTGCTAGTGGAGGTGAGTTAGGCAGAGTCCTGGAAGATGAGTTAGCAGAAGACAGTGGTAAGTGAGTGTTAAGGTGATGCTTAGTGTAGATGCCAAGCACTAGATGCCCACCATAGTTGCAAGGCGCATAGAGAGCTAGGACACTGGCAAACTTCCAGCAGCAAAACAAAGCACTGTACAATAGCGCTCTGGCATAGAGTAGACTTCAATAGAGGCAAAATTGAGCTCTGAAGCCCAAGTGTAAGAGATAGAAAGTGGAGGAAACTTGTTATTTGCAGTGTGTTAGTACAATATATATATACTAAATTGTAAGTAAAGTTGCCATTAGTGACCAAGAGTCGCCAAAGTGGTGAACTGGGTAAGTAAATGTTAGCCAACAATCTTTTATATAGGAAAATGTCAATCAGATCTTGGCAACGCCTAGCAGTGCCAATCAAGCAGTTTGTCATGTTAAGATGCCAAAAAGTAGGTATGAAATCAACAAAATGTCAGCATTGTGAAATGATGGTGGTTACCAAAGTGCAGTGGCAAGGTTGGTGGAACCTCGAAGTCAAGAAAGTCAGGTAAAATAACCCAAAAATCAATAAAAAAAGTAAAAAATGCAATAAGTGTTTGTCCAGAGATTCAAACTCTAGCCTTTTGGGAGGGTACCAGGTAAACCATAGGTTGTGCTAACCACTAGTCCACATGGCTGTGCCAGACAATACATCAGTACACCTTTTGATACAACCTGGGTCTTATCACCACTAGTGTCAAAAAGCCAGTGTCGTGGTCTTTAAGGAACTGTTGGTGCCTTTCCTTGGTAAAGCATCCTGTTGGCTGGAATGGTGGTAGATTGGGGTCCAAAGGTGACATGTTGGCTAGTGGGTTGCCAAGGATCTTTTGCTCTATTCTGAACTCCTTGGAAATGCTGCTGGCAACAGGCTTGGTTTTGAGCGCTACAGGCTTATACTTCTTCTTAACCTGTACTCCTTTTCTTTTAGAGGTGTTAGTGTGTACAAAAGCAGGGTGAACATTAGAAGGGGAGGGTAGGATTGATTGTGTAAGTCCAAGAATTGCAGGAGTGTCAGGTTCTGCTAACCATGGGGGCTCAGTCCACTGGGCGAATACCTTACGTGGTGATCACCGTATCCACAGATGCAGAGCACTGGTAGGGTGCAAGGCGTAGGAGGCCAAAGTGGGGCGGGAGGAGAGTGCTAGGGAGTGCCAGTAGTGCCAGTAAGTGGGTGAGTGCCAGGGAGGGTGGAGGACGAGTCCCAGGGGTGAGCGTGAGTCCCAGGGATATAAGAGGGTGGAATGAGCGAGCGCCGGTGCGCAAGCAAGTCCCAGGATTCAAAGAGATAATGGGCACGGGGATTTAGCGAGTCCCAGGGATGGAAACAGAGACACGGAAATTAAGCAGGCCAAAAGGGGAAAGGGTCAAGATAAGATAAAGGGAGAGGGAACAGATTAAGTTGAGATGAGGAACTGGAGACAGAAGAGCCAAGAGAACTTAGAGTAGAGAGAGGGAGAAGAAGCAAAGTAGAATGGATTAGAGTACGAGACGAGTAGAGATGAGGCAAGGAGACAATATGAGGCAAGTATAATAAGAAAAGGAAACAAGTGGAAATGATGAGACCAGGACGCATAAGGAAATGAGATAGAGACGAGAACACAATGAACCAGTATGGGGCTACAGTAATATCAAGACTAGAGTACTACATACTACTCTACGACTTATATACTACACAGTAGGTAGGCCTCGGGGCTCAGGCCCAGGTTCCAGTGGTGGGTTGTGGCACCAGGGCTTGGAGTGAGACCCAGGGGCCACGTGGCATGGAGGTCTTGTACTGGAAATGCAGAGACACGCAGTGGTGGGGCGGTGAGGAGGGAGCAGGAGTGGGGCATGGCATGCAGAGGTCAGGTCGGCAGTGATGCGTGATTGTAATGCGTGATGGGGGGTCTCAGTGCGGGCCAGGGGTGATGGGTGTCGCCAGTGCCAGCGCTGATGTGGTAGCTATGGGTGGTGTGATAGCTGAGACCAGCACTGATGTGGCGGTCACAGTGGTGATGGCCGGAGGATGCTGCAAGTGGCGGTGGCTGGTGGCAGTGATGGCCGGTGATGGCCGGTGATGGCCGGGGGCTGCCGAAGGGGTTGGCCAGGTAGCAGTCCAGGCCCGGGGTGGTCGTGGGGGTCATTTTGGGGAGGGTTGTAGTCCTAGGGCCGAGGCTAAGTCCTGGGAGTTGGTAGCAGGTCGTGACAAGGAGATGGTGAATGGAGTAAAATAGTTAGGTAGGTTTTGAGGGAGGCAAATGGTTCAAAGGTTTTGGAAGCAGTAAGGTACAAGTAAGACAGTTCAGGATTTTCAAGGGGGATAAAACTATTAGTGGTATCAGTATTAGGAGTCTGAGGAGGAGAGAGTACTTCAGGGTCAAGAAAGGCCATTTTTAATATACATAAAATGTCCGAGATATGATCATATTCCAATGTCAATACTACATCTCTGTGATCATTGTTGTCGCCAATCACATCCTTGATGGTGGATGAAAACACAAGTGCTGATGCTTGTCCAAATGTTGGCATGTGAAGAGGGGTCCTTTGCCATGCGGCCACTTGTTCCTACTCCTTGGGAACGTAGGCACCATGCACTTAAGACCAGAGTTAGGGTTACTAATGGTCAGGGTTGTCTCCTCATCAGTAATGGTCTAGACTATAGAGCATGCTAAGACGTCAAAGAGTTGGCCAAGAAGAAGGTTATAAGCAGGTAAACAAATGATGTGGATTTGGAGGTAAAACGTTACATCTCCAATGGTGCAAGGTACATTCTTAGCAATGCCCCAAGACCAATCAACAGTGCCATTGATGCTTTGCATATTGAGTATAATGCTGGGGTCGTAAATAAAGCCAAGGTCACTGGTGACCTCCACCGCCATGGAAATAATCTGAGAGCCACTGTCTACTATGGCCTCTACCTCTGTGCAATGGTTTATTATCATCATTATAGAGCATATGGCCTGTGAGTCATGGGCCACCATTAAAATGGCTGGGTCTTCATCAGTGTCTAGAGATTTGATGTATGTTTCAACAGGATCAATTGAGGTGGCATTAGTGACCTCAGCAGTGGTTAATGAGACAGTGTTGGTGCTTAGCATAGGTGGGGTGTCATTGGTGAGCACAAAGCCCAGTAACGCATCATCTCATTCATTCATTTTGACTACTCCAGTGACTACCTAACACTTGGGAGTTACCACAGTCCTTATTTAGTTTCTAACGTTAGGTGCTATGCTGCACAACTCTTCTACTGACAGGGTGACAGCTGACTTCATAATATGCATGAAGACCTGATTGGGCTTTTCTATGTTGTAGATAGGCACTGTAGGTTGATAAGCACTGTTGGCTCATTTGTTTGGGGCGCCAAAGTTGAGCTGTGCTGAGGGCTGATAGCAATTGTTGAGTCGTGAGTAAGGGTGGAGAGGCAGCAAAGAGTCTAGGGTGTTAGTGCCTGGTGGCATGCTGTCAGCTGTCGCAGCACTAGGTGGTGCTGAGGGTTCTGGTGCAGGCAGAGCAGGGTTGTTGGTGACAGTTGCCATGGGTTTGTAGCCCTTTAGCAGTTGCTTGGGCCTTGAAATCTCTACTCCGTCAAACACCTGGTTCTTGAAAGCATTTAACTCCTTTTTAAGAGCTGCAATGTAACTTTCCTTTGACAGACCTCCCTTCTCCTCAACACTATCCAAGTGTAGTACTTCATGAATTAACTGCTGTTGAACGTGCTGGTTGACGTCAGAGTTGGCATTGCCACTAAGTGTGCCAGTGGCAACATTGCTGGAGTTGCACCTATGCCATTTATCGACTCTTTCTTAGTATGATTTGAGCTCCAGATAGTTGGGGATACTGGTGCCAGTAGAGAGGACTACCTTGCCATCTATACTATGCCTCATCCTTTCTAAGCAGATGTATTGCTCCAAAGTATTACATCGTCCTCTGCTCATGGTGTGGCCTAGTTCACTACAAAAATAGCAAAGACTGTTAGCAGCGTTAGGAGTGCGGGAGGTACTAAGCTGTCTATTGATTATTCTTTCTATGTATGTCATAGCAGAGGCAACTGCAATGCTAATAGCAGCTTCCATGTCTTCCTTCTTGATGTAACTATTGGTAGCAACTGTGTTGTTGGTGAACTGCAACTAGGTTGAAACCAACAAGGCCCCCTTGGCATGAGGAATGCCTAGACTTGTGTCAGTACCTTTCAGGTGCCAAGTATCTGCCTCAAAAACATCCTAGACATTGTAAGGAACTTGTGAATTGTGGGCTGGCTTGAGTATCTCAAGGCGCCTAGCAATCTTGGCCCAAAGCGAAGTCAGAATACCTTGTTGAAACAGGCAGTGTTCCTCATTGGCGTGTATCTTGTCGTGCTGGAGTAGCCACCTAGAGATCTTTTGAAATTCACAGTAATAGGTTGAGAAAGTCCCAAGGGTATAGGTGCTAAGGTCAAAATTATCCTGTACTAACTGGTGGAGCTTGTTTACTGTGTACTGCATAGACTTCTCTGCACCAGGGTACAATTGAATAATAGCTTCCTTCCAAGTTCATAGGATATTGTGGTTGGGGCTTGGTTGGCAATGAGAGCAGTAGTGGCAGAAAACTTGGAAAGGCCAGTCCAAGTCTATGCCATATTATAAATAATGTATCTTGCCGCATACTCTTTCATTTGTGTTTGGTCGGTTACTCTACAGTCTCTAAAGAGGTATTCTAACTCCTTAAAGTATTGTGTTAGTTCCCTTGGCTTAGACTTGTCCCACTTTGGCACTGAGAAGTGGTTGCAGGGTGGCATGCATTGTGCTATAGGATTCATAGGAGTCGGTAAAGGAAGTTATATTGTTGGCATAAAGGAGAGGGTTGTTGGCGTGTCTTTAGCAAATGGTGAAGGAATTCAGGAGTCAAAAAGCTGGAAGAGCGGGATAAGAGGTGATGGCAGGGTGAATGACTGTATATTGGCAAAAGGCAAGTAAAGAGGATTTTTGGGGCTGACTGTAAAATCTATGGAACATGGAAAGAGGTCTTCAATGTCATTGATGTGAGCTTGGTGGAGTTCTTCAAGTAGAGTTGTAGGTGGTAAGGCTCCTGGTAACTGTGGGGTGGAAGGCGCTAAGTGAAAAGGGATGATGGTGTCTTCAGATTGTTGTGCAAGGCGGCGCTGCCTCTAAAAGCGTGTCTCTAGTGAAATTCTGCCCTAGTCCCTCACAGTGGGCTCCAAGTTGATGACATCCAAAATTGTACCAAGTGTTGTTGAGGGGGGTAGGCAGTCACAAGGTGACTAATGTCGGGCTCGCTAGTTGAGGAGAGCCAGGCAGGGTCCCAGAAGATGAGTTAACAGAGGACAGCGATAAAGTAGTGGTAAGATGGTGCTTAGTGTAGTCACTAAGCATTAAAAGCCTACTGTAGGTGCAAGGTGCATAGAGAGCTAAGACACTGGCATACTTTCAGTGGCAAGACAAAGCACTATGCAATGGCGCCTTGGCATAGAGTAAGCTTGAGAAAGATGTAATTGAGCTCTGAAGACCAAGTGTAAGAGATAAAGGGTGAAGGTAACTTATTATTGGCAGAATACAAGTACAGTATATATACTAAGTTGTAAGCAAAGTCGCCATTGGCAACCAATGGTTGCCAAAGTGGCAAACTTGGTAAGTAAACAATAACCAATAATCTTTTATATAGAAAACTGTCCATCAGACCTTGGCGATGCCTAGCAATGCTCATCAAGCTGTCTGTCATGTCAAAAATGTCAAAAAGTAGGTATGCAATCATTAAACTGTCAATGTCATAAAATAATGGTGGTTGCTAGGGTGCAGCAGTAAGATTGGTGAAACCTTGGAGTCAAGAAAGTAAGGTAAAATAGTCCAAAAAAAGATAACAGCAAGATACAAAAAGTGCTTGTATAGAGATTTGAACCCTAGCTCCTTGAGTGGGCACCAGGTAGACCAAAGGGCACGCTGACCACTAGTCCACAAGCCTGTGCCAAATTTATATCAGTACTCCTTTTGACACAGACCAGGGCTTATCACTAAAAGCAACCTCAATGAACTCGACCAGATAATTGAAGGCAAAGACCCAAAAAGGGCCATGGCCATAAAGGCCACCATGTCTACAGAGGACATGAGAAATACGGGAAAAGTGTTAGCCACCCAATCAAAGAAGGCACTCCTAGAGACAAAGGGAGAAAACCAAAGCGAGTCTCAAATGAATGAAACAGCTCAAGTCACATAGAATGACACAGCAGGAAGAAAGATAGGCAGAGAGGCCCTCAAAATTGCATCACTGACTATAAAAGGAGGTGGCCCCACCTCAACAGAACAAAAATAGAACAAAATTAGCCAACTCATGGTGAGAGATAGACTAGATATCCTAGCAATACAGGAAACTCACCTCATGAAAAAAAAAATGTAAAGACCTAAACTAAAAGTTCAGGCAAAGAATACACATAATATCAACATTAGATGAAAAAACATCAAATAGAATGGGAGTAGCAATAGTCCTAAATAAAGCCACAATGAGATGGAGAGAAATAAGCTCAGAGGTAATAATAAGAGGAAGAGCACTGCTGGTAAACATGCCATAGTCCCTAAAGAAAATGATCGCTTGCTTAGCCATGTATGCCCTGAACCAACCAAACTAAAACTGAGTCTCCTAGGAAACACTTAAAAATATGCGTAGGAAAGAAAAATGGGACAAACCGACATGTATGCTAGCAGATCAAAATGTGGTAAAAAACTCAGCAGATAGGCTACCAGCACATGAAAACTCACCCGCTACCATAAATGCACTACTAAGCCTAAAAACTTCTTCAACATGGCAGATGGATGGAGGCAAGAACACCCCACAAAACTTGATTTCACCTTCAGAACTGAAAACAGTACCACACACTCAAAAATAGACTGAATATACCCACAAGAAAACCTAATAAATTTTAGAAGGCCAAAAGAATAGGCATAAATACAGACCACATGATGATGAGAATGAACTTAATAAACCTATGGATGCCATACATAGGCTCAAGGAGATATGCAATGCCAACATTCCTGATAGGCCATCAGAACCTTGAAAAGAAAATAAGCATGCTCTGTGCAAATGCATACAAAGAAATGAAACAAACAGCACAACATGGAACAGCCATAAAAAACCCACAGACTATACACAAGAAACTGGAAAAAGAACTGGTAAAAGAAGTAAGGAGCTATGCAAAAAAACAGACCTCAAAGATTGACCACCAAATAAAAGACATAGAAAAGGAAAGAGAGAAAGTGCTTAACAACAACAAGTGGGAAGAAGAAATGAAATGAAATGAAGCTGCCATGCTCAACAAAAAACTTAAAGAACTGAAGAAAACAAAATTCAAATGGGTATGAGACAACATGGCCATAAAAATCTTCTTAGAAGGAGAGACCCTCCAAAAACCCTGGACAAATGCTAATGAAGAATCAAAACCCAGAGACGTTATCACAGCACTAAGAGACCCAAAAAAACCACTAAAACCACTAGTCCAAAGATGACAAAGATAGCACAAGAATATCACAATGACCTAAAACAAACGACCAAATAGACAACCCCCAAAAACACAAAGAGGAAATAAGAGAGGTCCTGGATCACATCAAAGTCAGAATACACAAGAAAGACACAGACTGCATGAGATCACTGATAAAAAAGAATGAGATTTTTGAAGCCATCAAAAGTATGCCCAATGGTAAGGCTGCAGGCCTAGATGGAGTACCACATAAAATATGGAGAAATCTCCTAAACACAAGAAAAGAATACGAAAGAAAAAAGAAAAAGAATGTGAGGCCACAGAGGCAGAAAGCTGCTTCGATGTAGCAGCTTACCTTAAGCAATTATACAATGACATAGAAAAACATGGCATAGCCTCAGAGACGGACTTTGTGGAAGGATGGTTATGCTCTATACACAAAAAAGGGGACAGAATGGAAATAGGGAACTATATACCAATAATGGTCCTGAACACAGACTACAAAATAATGACAAAAATACTTATGAACAGAGTATCAAAAATAACCCCAAATATAATAAATCCAGACCAAGCAGGATTCATAAAGGGACAATGGATTGAAGACCAAACTGAACTAGCATACTTGATAATAGAATGGTGCAAAAAGAAACAAATAAACAGCATGATAGTATGCTTAGACCAAGAAAAAGCCTACAATAGAATACAACATACCTTTTTATGGGCCACACTGAAAGGTTTGGATGCCCAAAACACCTTATAGACACCATAAAAAAGCTGTATGCCAATGCAAACACAACTGCCATTATAAATAGTGAAAAGAGTAACCCCTTCAAAGTCAAAAGAGGAGTTAGACAAGGAGATCCCTCATTGTGCCTGCTCTTCAACCTGGCAATAGAATCACTAGCTCAGATGCTAAGAGACTCAAAACCAGAAGGACTTGCTATAGAAGATAAACCAGAAAGACTAATCACAAAACTATTTGCAGATGACACTACAGTGTACATGTCAGAGAACAATGACATGAAACAACTACAAAAGATTCTAAACAAATGGTGCAGAGCATCAGGAGGCAAGTTCAACACCTCAAAAACCAATATTGTACCACTAGGAACTGCAGAATATAAAAAAGACCTAGTAGAAAACTGGAGGACAAACAGCACCTCAGCTCCAATCACCATAGATACACGCATTGCCAAAGATGGTAAGGCCATCTGCCTTCTTGGTACATACATAGAAAATGGAATAGACAGGCCTAGTGTGTGGACCCCAACCCTCAAAAAAATTGAAAAGAACCTGAAAGTATGGGAGAAAAGCCACCCAACAATAGATGGAAGGAGGCTAATCGCTGAAATGGTGGTCAGAGGGCTTACACAATATAAAACATGTGTACAAAGAATGCTAATAGAAATAGAAAAAAGACTTATCAAAAAAATACATGAATATATGTGGGATGGGAACACCTACTCAATGGTAAGCATGGAAACTCTATACAAGCCAGTGGAGCAAGGAGGGAAGAAACTCCTAAACCTACAAACAAGGAACAAAGCTATAGACCTGATGAAGACAAAAAGATACCTTAACTTCGACAACGATAGACCAACATAGGCAAAGATTGCAGATACTCTAATCGGAATGAACATTCAAAAGAAATGGAACATAGCAAATGATGGCAGATACTAAAACACCTTCCTACAATCCCTAAGCACCAACACAAGACGAGGAAAAAATAGCTCCCAACCATCATTGAGGAAAATGTTGAAGGCAGCAGAAAAACACAAAGTTGAACTAGTCCCAATTGCAATCAGCCACAAGGCCAGCCTAAACATGCCTATCTAGTACCATCTGAGACTAGTGGGAATGAAACAACTGGGTTGTAACTCAACAAGAGCTAAATGCCAAAGACAAAATCACAAGACAAAAACAGTGGGAGACCTCTTGAAACAAATAAAACAGACAGACCAGATCCTAAACCCAAGCCACAACCAGAGAAAGAACTGTAAGTGTGATGAATGCAAGACAACACAACAGAAGGATTGTAAACAAGAATGTGAAGACTATGCAAAACAAATGCTGGTAAAGCTCCCAAAGGAATGGAACCCACTAAACGAGGAAAGCCAAATGAACAATAACACATGTGAAGGAATAAGAAAAATCACCAAAAGAAAGGACAGCAGAATCTTTCAAAAACTAGAACAAAACGAAAAGCCTATGAAGCGCATTTAGAGTCTTTGCAGACAACATGGAAAAAAAGACCTCACCACCAATCCTCCTCCAGATCAACATTAAGGAAAGGAAAATAGAACCACCACAGTGGACAAAAGTGTATACAGATAGATCTTGCACCAGGAACGGCTTTAAGAACACTAAGGCAGGTGCCGGCATTTGATACAGTGACCAGAATAGCAGAAACACATCCATAAGGGTCCCCAACAACATGAAACAGTCAAATAATGCAGAGGAGATACTTGCAATCCTCTTAACAGCACAAAAAACAGGACCTGAAGACATTCTTGAAATATTGAGCAACTCAATGATAAGCATTGAAGGACTGACAAAAACCCTCCATAAATGGAAGGATGAAGGGTGAATAGGCATAGAAAATAAAGACCTATTCCAAGCAGCAACCTCCCACTTAAGGGTAAGAGAGGGCCAAACAATATTCACTAAAGTGAAAGGACATGCGGGCATCGAAGGAAACAAAAAGGCTGATGAGCTGATGAAAGAAGGAACACTAGCGAGAAATTCAAGGAACATAAATACAGACCCAGTCCCAAACTTCTATTTCCCAGGAGCAAAACTGTGCAAAGCTACACAAGCACTCCTATACCGAGGTATAATCAAAAGGAAAACCCAACCAACAAGAAGGAACACAATGATAAACCTAGATAAGATCAGATGGGTGATAAAAGACATAAAAGGTAGCCCACCAACAGACCAAAGCATATGGAGATAATACAAAGACAGGACACTTACCAAGGAAGTAAGGACCTTCCTATAGAAGGCCACACAAAACACATTCAAAATAGGTAATTACTAGGAAAAAATCCCAAATTATGAATATAGAAGCTATTGCCATGTATGCAATGTCGAAGAAGACATGGAATATATATTAACACAGTGCGAAGCTACAGGATAGGAGATAATCTAGCGCATGGCTGGGAAACTGTGCAATAAACAGAAGATCAAGTGGGTAAGGTTGCAATTTAGCCAATCCAGAACACACAAATAGTGACACAACAGCATCAGGAAGCCAACTACTATCACAAACAGGGAGTTGCAAAATTTCTAGCAAATTGATGATTATAACACAACAACTGTACTTTTCTCTAATCAGACATCAGGAGTCAGTTGATTAGTATCTGAGATAGATGCTTATTATGTTACATTTGTGGTAGCATACTGTTGAAGCTCCTCAGAAGGAAGCCAGATGTTCAGGTCCCAAAAACAGAGAGTTGCAAAACTTTTGTAATGGTGTGTTACATTGCCAGTTCAATCTTCGCTTTGGGATTGTAATCCAATCAATGAAAACACACTCAGCTTCAGGAGATTCAACAAACCACGATGCAATGCCTTCAGCAGACCTTGAATTCTGATCAATTGCATCAAATTGGAATCACAGATTGTCATGCAAAACATGAGTTCATCCTCTACAGTCCTCCCACCTATACCAGGCACCTGGAAATTTAGCACAAACTTTCTTTATAATGTATCAGACATGTGTACAGTAGATGGAGCCAAAACATATTGTAGAGATTAAAACTGGGAACAGTCTTTCTAAGATATCTAAATTTCTACATATTGATTAAGCAATTGCAATATAACAACAAACTTGATTGACCTGAGAATCAAGATCGAGTAAATACTAGGATTGTAAGACCTGAGTACAAGAGGATCAAGGATACAGCTATCTTGATCTCCAAAGTAATTACATTTTGCAACTCCTGTGGTTTTGCAAGCCAGTACACATGATAGTATACAGAATAGTGGTTTTGGAATCTGCCTACTTAATCTGGAAACTAAGATGCAAATGAAAAATAAGAAAAGACGCAGATCCAGAAAAAATCCCAAAGGACCTTGAAATCACAAGCAGATGGACAAAATCCATGTCTAGAAGGATAAAGCTAGACTGTATGGTGTCAGATGACCAAAGGTATGGGCGTAAAGCACAAAATGAAAAAATAATTGCCAAAACCTGGTACAACATCATCAAAGAAAACCGTAGACCATGCAAGGCATAGAAGTCAGTAAACAGAGTTTTAGTGGGTATGGGCATAGACCACCCCCCCTAGGCAGAATAAATAAACACAGAAAAGCCGAGTTCCACATGACATGTGTAAATGCATTTCTCTGAAGTGGACTGACAGACCACTTACAGTCGACTCTGTCTTAAACCATACCTGTCATAACCCATAACCTGCAATAACCCATAGATTTTTGCCCCCACCAAGTTTGTTTGCAGGTAAACATAGTTTCCATGGCCATCAGAAGAGTCTTATAACCCATATTTATGCTAAAAATAGATAAAGTTTTGTTATTTTGCGGTATTTTATTGCAACAGTCAATAATGTTATGAGGAGGGTTTGAACACACACCTTTTGCTCCCATGCAGAATATCATTGGATGCTCAACTCATTGAAATGTTTAATATTCTCTCAGTCTGGTGACACTCAGCAATGAAACCTCTCGAGACACTCAAGGCTGGCCTTGTAAGCCTTCAACAACAAATCAAAGCATGGAAGGACACTCTCTTAAAGCGCATCAGTGCCAATGAGGCTATTTCTGATGCAGATGAACACTGGCTGGACAACAATGCCAATTTGGTTGACAAAGAAAGGGTTCTCAAACTTCTTGAAAATGCCTCAGATTATGAACATGGACTCCAGCATCTGAATTCACAACAAAAGACACTTGTAGAAAAGCTAAAGGAGCTCAGAGGAGGGATCAAGAAAGTTGTAGGCAACAAGAGAAAGTGTATGTCACTGTAGTCACCAGAAGAGCTGAATATAATCTGACAAATTCTCTAGGGCCTGATGAGCCTTGTAAGGTTGTTCCCCAGGCGCAGAAGAAAGCAGCTGTACCTGTCTTTATGAAAAAGGAGAATGCAACACTGAAACAGAAGATCAAGATCATGGACTGGCATCATAAGCAAGGAAAGAAACAGAAGCAAGGTCACACCACTGCACATTGGGACAAAATCTATCCAAACCTCACTCTAAAGCAACCACTTATCTCTGCATGGCTCAAGGATGAGCAGCGGATTTGGCAACTCTATGCAGATGAGGTTGCACAAGGACGAGTTGGAACATCAAAGCGTGTTAAGCAAACTGAGCATCCAGAAGTGAATGAAATGTTGGAACTTTGGATCACAAAGGCTATGTCTGATGGAGTTAAGCTTAATGGAGAGATTCTCAGGCAGAAGTGAACACAATCTGCCGACCTGAAAAATGTACCAAAGGATGAACGTCTTGTGCTCAGCGAGGGATGGCTGACAGCATTGAAGAAGCGGTGTAGGTTACAGAACTACAAGTCTCATGGAGAGGCTGGTTCTGCGAGTACTGAAGATGTTGAGAGAGAGCAAGAACATTTGTGGAAACTCATTAGAAAGCATGGCTATCAGTTGAAAGACATCTTCAATATGGACAAAACTGGTCTATTTTGGGTGTAAGAATTTCTATTTCCATGCTGATTCTGATCTCATAAGCATCTTCTCAGAATGCCACTGAATCGTGGTTTGATGGACAAGCAAATGTCTGGTGTCAAAGGCAACAAAAAGCAACTGACATATGCATTCACAATGAATGGTACTGGGTCTGAGAAACTGCTACCCATTGTCATTGGGAAAGCCAAACAACCTTGTCCCTTCAATCGGAAGACAGGTGCCCAGCTGGGTTTCTATTATTGGAACAATGCTAAAGCTTGGATGACAACAGTTCTTTATCAGAAGTGACTCCATGACTGAGATGCAAAACTCCATCATGATGGGTAGATGATTTTACTTCTCCAGGACATTTTCAGTGGTCATGTCCCACCTGATGACCTCACTAATATTCATGTCAAAAACTTCAGTCCAAATCTGACTGCCCATGTTCAACCCACTGATGCAGGCATAATCAAGTGCTTCAAGGCTCATTATTGTGCCATCAATCGCTATGACAGCAATGTCTCACCCGCCAATATCTATGACATCAACATTCTCAAAGCCATGTGCATGGCTGACATTGCTTGGAATGAGGTGGATACCAACCATAACAATCCGCTGATGACACCTGTAATTGTACCAAGTGGTGTCTGGGTAGGCAGTCACAAGGCGAATAGCATCAGGCTCACTAGTAGAGGTGAGCCGGGCAGGGTCCCAGAAAACAAATTAGCAGAGGACAGCAGTAAGGGAGTGGTAAGGTAGTATAGTTGCCAAGCGTATGATGCCTGCCATAGTTGCAAGGCGCATAGATGATGAGGACACTGGCATACTCCCAGTGGCAAGACAGGGGCACCTTGCGCTGGTGCTCTGGTGTAGAGTAAGCTTAAGAAAGGCAAGATTAAGCTCTGAAGCCCAAGCATAAAAGCTAGATGGTGAAGGTGACTTGTTATTTGCAGGCTATAAGTACAGTATATATAGTAAATTGTAAGCAAAGTCGCCATTGGCGACCCTTGGGTCGCCAACATGGGGAACTAGTAAGTAAATAATATGCAACAATCTTTTATATAGGAAAGTGTCCATCAGACCTTAGTGACACCTAGCGGTGCCAGTTAAGCTGTCTGTTGTGTCAAAATGCCAAAAAGTAGGTATGAAATCACCAAAATGTCAATGTCATGAAATGATGGTGGTTACCAGGGTGCAGTGGCAAAGCTGGGGAAACCTTGGGGTCAAGAAAGTAAGGTAAAAATAAATTGAAAAATAATAATGAAAAATATGCCAAGTGTTTGTCTGGGGTCCAAACCTCAGCCTTTTGAGGGGATGCCAGGTAATCCAGAGGGTGTGCTAACCACTAATCCACATGGCTGTGCCAGTGAAATCATCAGTATGCCTTTTGATACAACCTGAGTCTTATCACCGCAATTGTTGGCATAAGACCGGAATTCTCCTTGAGTCTCTTCTCAATCCCACTTCCACAGCAGCATCCACTGTACCTCTTGTTCCAGTTTCTTCTTTGCTGAATGACAATCCTGTGGATCTAGCTATTGCCACAGCTGAAAAGCAGGTTACAGATTCTCTGTCTCAACTTGAGCAACTCAGGGTTCTCCAGCCAACTAACCGAATGGCTCTTCAGGAACTACTCAATCCAGTCAACAAAAATGTTATGCATGATGGTGGTAGCGAGACAGAAATTTTTCAAGCTGTCATGGAGCATGTTGAGAGAGAGGAGGTCAAGACCTTACTGACACCGCCGAGCCAAAGCCAGCCCACCGTGAAGCTCTTAAAGCTGCCTCAACACTTCAAGCTTATGTTGCAGACATGAATGAACCCTTTGCACGTGAAATGGAGGTTATTCTTGCTAAATTTGGCCACCAGACATGCCTCGACAAGTTCAAATCCTACCAACCTACTGCTATCACAGATTATCTTGCTACACTTGATACCAATGCATAGAATATAGTAGTTACATGTATAATATACCTAAATAGACATCCTAGAAGCCATATATATGACCCTATAATGACCTCTTTGGTACCCCATACTCTATGATAACCCATAGGTCTGAGCTTCCACCAAAACCTATGTGTTAAAACAGAGTCGACTGTATTCGTAACAAAAAACGACAATGAGATTTGAACACAAATTTTCTGATAACTACTAGAAGCTAACTTATGTAGATATGTCTAGATATCAATAGAACCACCAAAAAAAATAAAATATAATATAATATAAAAAAATAAGAAATAAATAAATATTGATAGTATCTCTTTCTAATTTTGAACTTAGTCTGTCAATTGTTCCACTACACAATACACGATGTTGTGTCATGGATTCTTCCAAATGAGACGCTTCTTTCTTACCTTTCTTATAAGCATTCCTCTTAGCTGCCACCATTGCCCCTTTCTCCTCAAAATTGGCATGTGAATTACATTCTGCGGGAAGCCTTTTCTTTGTTTGTTCAAATAAATGGTCCATCATCTCTTCTCGTCTTTTTTTCTATAATCATAACACAGCATTTTTTTTGCTCTGGCTATGTTGACAAGCTTGACATCGGATTATGACAGGTTGGTTTCGTCCTGACAACATAATGTTCCATTAGTACTTGGTAGTCAACAATGTCTGCTTTATGTAAACGTCGAAATGTTTTTAAAAGCTAACAACATGACTTGCAAAATGAGTTTGAACCATGTCGAAAAAGGTTGTCTGAACGTCTTCATCCTTCAAAAACATCCATGTTCTTCTACCTCGCATATTCTGATCATCTACAGCCAATCGGTCGAGGAAATCAATGGCATAATCACAAACGGGGCACTGCCACTCAAAATAACCCGAACGAAACCGAGGACGGTGAAGATATGTTTCATCGATCTTCGTGAGGCCCACGGTGATATTTTCGTCTGTAGATTCATAGGGAGATGTAGACACTTCCGAAAAGTCTGAATCATAAACGAACTCGGTCGTCAACTTATGTCGGT
This sequence comes from Termitomyces sp. T69sscA, assembly GCA_017657225.1. Taxonomy (NCBI): domain Eukaryota; kingdom Fungi; phylum Basidiomycota; class Agaricomycetes; order Agaricales; family Lyophyllaceae; genus Termitomyces; species Termitomyces sp. T69sscA. The sequence continues at coordinate 51,137 of JAGGAQ010000030.1, forward strand.
AAACAGTTGGTGGATGTCTGTTGGTTGCTGAAGGCGAACATGCGCGTGACTTCTGATGAGAGAAATTTGAAGACTCAGTGATGGTCAATATTGCGCATGCTCACCTCTGATTGAACCTTTTTCGGGCGTTTCTTCAAGGCACTGCTTAGTTTTTTGTCCCAATCCCCTCCGATGGTACCAAAACGGGAAAGATTGAATATATCATCCTCAATTTCGCTGTTTTCAGGCAAGCCCCAGCCCAGGGAAACAGATTGTTGACTTGCGCTGCATCTCGCCGATTTAACTTCCCTGCAAAAATAAATCCACTTTGGTATATCCAATTTCTGGACAGCCTTCGCTGCGGTTGCAAGATGTTGTGCAAGGATCCAGTCAGCATGGGCAGCAAAGATACCGATTACTTCGGCCCGAGATACGTGACGAGGAAACCGTCCACTGTTGTTTTTTTGAAGTCGAGAGAAATATCGGTCCACCAACCAGTCAATGGTTCGTTCCTCTATAGGTGTTTCCATAGGGTCATCCAGTATTAGCTTCTCGATCAAGGCCCAAAGTCGCCAGCGGGTCAGAAAATTTTTGCTACGTCTAAAGGTCGCAGCATCAATGGAGAGAACATTGTATAATCTGCAGAGATCCTGAATTCAGTATGCGTAAGCCACTTTATTTCTGTCTACCTATTTTCAGAGTTGATGACAAGAGAAGTCTCAAACCCATTGGAAGCTGAAGTGTAAGACACATCAACTTGTTGAAATACCCCGTTGGACCGCGAACTCTTACTCAAAAATCGAGCGTTCATGCTTTTGATGCATTGTAACCACACTCTGATTCCAACCACCCGAAGAAAGTCACTGAGAGTGGAGTACCTGGAGTTGTTACTATGGTCAAATTGCACCAGTCTTCGATGTAGTTCTTGTCGCAGATATTTTTGACCTTGAGGCGACAAGCAATCGAGGCTAGCTATCTCAACAATCCCATAGAATTTTGTAACATCCTGGATGATTCTGCTAGACTTGGGCGCTGCTGCGATGAATTCTGTGTCATCTAGTCTATTAGTGAATATCTATCTCAACAGTTGTTAACTATTATTGGGACATGGACGGACCCGACAGGCGAAGAACCGCATTCCATGCGCAGTGATCGCAAATTGAGATATTTCTTCCAGTGAGAGGAAAGAATTACATTTTCTGGATAAGGACCGAACGGCTCTTGGAGATATTTGCAAAGAGACATGATGTTGCAGCCGTGAGACTTTGTTGTCACGAGGAACTTTACTCTAAACCACGATGCTCAGTCGTCTCGCCCCGCAGCTCAATTGTACCCTCCAAATGCTTGCTCGCGCTGTCTCCTCGGTCCCTGCAAAACCTCATTCCTCTATCCTGACTCCTCAAGCTCCGAACTATCCAACGACATGGTCAACCAATCAGCAACCGCGTGTTGCGGCTACGACGGGGGCTCGGTTCGAGCAGACTGCTCTGGAGTTGCAGCCCAATCCACTAAGTGCGATGGAACTCATTGCAAATGAGCCAGTGAGGCTTGTGTATGGACGGAAGGCTGTTTGCGACGGTGGTGCGTAAAATGCTTCATCGTGAATCTTGTATATCTATCATCTTTCGCAATCTGCAGGAGGTGGCCCTTTGGGACATCCAAAAATCTTCATCAATCTGGTGGGTGCTTTTGCATTTGAAAAACGAAGAATTCTGGTAACATACCTCTTGTAGGATGCGCCTGGACCTCGTACCTGTGGGTCAGTACTTCGTTTTTTTCTTTGCTCAGCCCCCTGCTGACTCCAGCCGTTTCCCCCTCTTAATAAGTTACTGGTGTGTATCTCATTCAGTTATGGTATCACATACTCAACCGATACTGATAGTGGCATCCGGTTTGAACAAGCGTCGCACCATCATTGATACTATTGGTTCATGTAGAATTCTAGATGCAGAAACCTCATTAATTATTCCCCATACACCAACATCTTATCGAACAGTGTTGTGGCATCTTTATATCTACCCGACAATTCCCGACTTGTATTTCCTCGAGTTCTGATTATTAACCTTATGCAAGCCAGTGAGCGTAAAAATACATTGGGTCTCTACTATATATGTAACTCCGGCTGACATGGGCAACTAAAGAGCAAAGTGAGTATCGTAGGGACAAGGGAATCTTGAATTAGGAACAAGTGAGGGAGATAGAATCAATGACTGATTGATTATATGCATATGGGCGAGGCAATACAATACCTCCTCGATCCAATGTCAATAGATGAGTAATGTGTGGGTTGGCTGAAGGAATGTGAGGCAATTCTTGGCCGAAGAATGTCAGGATAATCAGTTCTAGACGAGGATCAAGCATCTTCTGAAGGTGTTGTAACGAAAGACATTGGGGAGAGCGGAGGATATTCGCCTCCTGCGATCGCGTCGAGCTGGGAGAATGGCGGGAGGGCGTTGGACGATTCACTATCTGCACTTTGTGGCGGGAGTGGCGGCTGAACCAATTTTTCAAAATGATCAGGCGTGAGACCATCCGGACGGTCCCATTTGTAACTTACCACTTTGAATATCGGATTAATATTCGACTTGGCGGATTTTGGCGTGTTACTGAGGCGCGGAGATTGACCTTGGTAATCAAAATGAGGGTAGGGTGAATTCTGGACGAACTGATTTTGATTTTCGCCAACCTGGTTCCAGGATGGGGAGGGAGACATGGAAGGAGAAAGCGAGAGGAGCTGCATAGGAGGAGGGGACAGTGAGTTGACAGATGCCTGAACATGGAAATCGTGTGCTAATTGCCCCTCAAGCGAGAAGGAGTTCGACGAACGGGCGGAGTGAGTAAATTCGTCGAACGAAGTCTGCAACGACGACATTGAGGTCATCCTATTGATACTAAACACATTAGGTCGACTTCGCGCGCGCGACGGACCGGGGTCGCTATCAACCGTCGCGAATGATATTGACGACATCCGGCTCATGCTGTGAACGTCTGATGACGACATCGAATGGTCGTCGTCAAACTCTCGCCGTCGTGCCTTCAGAATTCGTTCATTGACACAACGCCTGTCCCGTTCTCCGCCGTCTGTTTGCGCCACGAAACGTGCACCAGCTGCGTTCACCGTGCTGCTCTGATTCTGCCGATTTATTGCCGAGGATAGTTTGTTCTTCTCCGAAAACTCGAGACGCTGTTCATTCCCTCCAAGCCACTCCAGCTCATTGCCAGTCGTCTTCTGCACCATCTGGTTACGTTTTTGCATTACAGCCCGTGCTTGCTCTCTGTGCATTTTCTCCGCAAGTTTTCGCCTCTGCTTCTCCGCTTCCCTTTGTACCCGCTCGGCCTCCTTCTTAATCTTCTTGATATCATTGTCTGTGCGTTCTCGAATAGGAGAAGGCTCTTGCAAAGACCTGCTATCCGTACTTGAAGATTGTGTACGCTTCAATGACGGCGTTGAACTCGATGATGGGAGCGGCACTTCATCCAGGGGCGGTAGGTGTGTCTTGTCACCACCAAACATACTCAGACCCCATTTGCTACTCTTCTTTCCAAAAGATAGTGAGCTGAGTTTCCCAAGTTTGTGTCCTTGAGAAATGACACTAGAGTGGCCTAACGTGCGATCAGGCTCTAAATTTGGTCGTGCAGGATATTCGGGAACCATCAAAGGACTTTGAATACCGATGCGGTGGTATTGTGGCGTTGATAGATCTACCTGAGGGGAAGAGACATCCATGGGAGAATCAGGGCTATCGACGGGTGATGAGTGTATTCCACTTGAACCAATCCAAGCCGGCGGTCGTGGTTCTTCTTGCATTCCTCCAGATCCATGAGCTGAAAGGTACACCGCATTTGTTGGCTGCGAATTACGTGTACGCGAATGTAGAAAAGATGGGTGAGTATTCAGCATAGCAAGGCTATTGGGATGATGGTACGGCGCGTTCGGGCGAGTAGCGGACAGTGGCATTGTGTGAAGTGCTTTCCCGTTCGATGTGGCGCCTGTGGATCCACTTGAGTCTGTCATGCGAAGTCCAATGGGTAATGGGATATTGTTCCGGGGTATCGTTTCGCGGAGATATGCATGCTCTAAGCACTGACGGCTTGTCAGCCTTTTGTCAGGGTCGTACTTGAGTAGGTCGCGTATACAGTGAACCAAGGATAGGGGAACGCTCCGGTCGAAGAGAGTGTGTATGTCCCTTGGCTTAAGCTAAATCAATAGTCAACACTGAGTACAGCCTCAAGCCAAGAATATTATACCTTAGGAAAATGAAATCCAAACGCTTTCGCCATTTTGACACCTTTGGGCCAGGCTCCACCACCCAACGCGCCTTGATGCGAATCCAACCCATACTCGTCGCTAGGGTCCCCAAGTATCTCACAGATCCTGGCAACTTGATCGGTTTGGTCTGAACCAGGAAACAAGGGACGAAGATTCACCAGCTCCGCCATTATCGTCCCTAATGCCCACATATCAACAGGATTTGAATAGTCGCGGCTGAGTAAGAGAACCTCTGGTGCACGGTACCAACGTGTCGAGACGTATTCGGTATAAGGAGGACTGCTTTTGGTTTCTCGAGCGAGACCAAAATCGGCGAGTTTAATGATGGCCACGACGTCGCCCTCTGTAGTTCCTGGTTGTGCGATAGGTGAAACAGGTGTATAATTAAAAAGACCGATGGTCGTCACGAGGACATTCTCTGGTTTCATGTCACGATGGAAATATCCTGAATTGTGTATATGGTTGAGACCGGACACGACTTGGTGAAAGATAGAAGCCACCAGACCACCCGCCAGTGGTCGGCCTTTGCGTGTCTTGATTAAATGATAAAGGTTGCCTTCCATTGACTCAAAGACGAAGTAAAGTTCCTTGGAATCTGGGAGAAGAAAGAAATCGTAAAGAGGAATGATGTTTGGATGGAAAGGAATAGCACGCAAAGACTACGGATTGACATTAGGTATGATCTAGTGAAACTTGTGCAGGAACGGTGCTTACCTCGAGCTCTTTAAGTTTCTGGCATTCATTCCAGCCGCCTTCCCATCTTTTCTTCATTCTCTTAACTGCCACCAATCGTTTTCCAGCCCACTCTGGTCTTGCGCCTGCTCCACATTGCATAGGAGATAGGGGAGTATTGGGGGGTAACGTCCCATGCCAATCACACAACCACACCGTCCCAAATGATCCATCACCCAGGACCTTGAGAGGGGTGTAGGAGCGCGTCGAACCTGGTGAAAATCAGTCGAATGTAATTCACAAATGTAAGGAGAACCAACTGCTCTGGGCGCTTCCGACGACAAGGCGATTATTCTGAATCGAAACACTAGGTATCCCGACGACAACGATAGGTTCTTTGGGCACCGACGATGCCGAACGTTGTGATGGTGGCGGAGGTGGATTGGGTGTATGAGGCGAATGCTGAGGAAGCGACTGGCCGTTTGCGTAGTTAATGTTGTACGGGGAGAGATTATGGCCATTTTGGACATGAGGTGAGGTTGCGTACATGATACGCCTAGCATTGCCCAGGACCGGAGATAGACGCTTGAAGAAGTAAAAGGTGAATGTAGGGAAAAGACGAGAACGACTTCCGGCAAGCAGTCGTTTTTCGGTATTCGCTGTAAGTCAATGGCCAAGCGAGCAGAAGAAGCGAGTAGGAAGCGACCCGGAATCGGACAAAATGGAGCCGAGTGACTCTAGGCTGGTGAATTTAATGTGAGGGAACGTCGCCGGGGTCGAGTAGGCTTAGACCGACAAAAGAGCGGGCGCCGTGGCTGTCGACGACGACGACGATGTGCGGGGACTGATGCACGGTCAAGTCTTCTCTTGTTAGACTTCAAAACTGCTCAGCTGACCCATTAATACCTCGGATCTATCAAGAATACTTGATTCCGGATTCCACATGCCTGATTTTATTAGTATGCCGCATTGCGCTTCGTCTTGATTTGGATACATACGGAACACAAGGAAATACATCTAAGTGGTCATACATCATTTTTCTAATATGGGACCTCATGGAATAGTTTGGAGACACTTTCGCCATAGTGGCTGCGTCTAATTACCTCCCCAAGCACAACTCCAATGTCGATGACTTCAATTTTTGAACAAGCAGCCTGATTCGCCGTTTGCGGAAGGGTATTCGTTACAATCAATTTCTCCAATGCACTCTCTTCCACAGATTTGAGCGCATTTCCACTCAGGATCCCATGAGTGACGATCGCGTACACCTTCGACACTCCAGCCTCTGAAAGATGCTGAGCGGCTAGGCAGAGCGTCCCGCATGTGTCCGCCATATCGTCCACTAGAATAGCAATTTTATCCCGGACATGTCCTACCAGAACCATGCGTGAAACTTCATTTGCCTTTTTACGCTCCTTGTGAAAGAGTGCAAAGTCCACACCCAAACGATCCGCGATCGAAGTGGCTCTGTATATATTACTAAACGATATCTCTATTGAATGAGAATGAGTCGAACGTACCTTTTGGCTCCTCCAGCGTCCGGGGAGACAATCACCACATCGTCGACATTGAAATGTGTCCGAATATAAAGGATCGCTGACGGCTCCGCGTAGAGCTTCAAGAAAAAGCAGCCAAGATAAATGTCCGACCGCTTATATCGAGACAAATGATACATACGCTAAAGCAAATGAAACATTACTCAATGTGACACGAGGAACAAGAGATAGCTTACTTGTCTACAGGGACATCGAAGAAACCCTGGATCTGTGAGGCGTGCAAATCCATGGTCTAAGCGGTAGTAGATCGTTCAGATATTCATTCCTCGAAAGAATGGATAACACTGACAATAACATGATCACAGCCTGCTCTTTGAATCATGTTGGCCACAAGTTTAGCTGTGATGGGTGCTCGGCTCTTGTCCTTCTTGTCTTGTCGCGAATATGGGAACAACGGAATGACCGCAGTAATCCTTTTCGCACTTGCGATTTTGCAGGCGTGGATCATTATGCATAATTCCATAAGAGCTGTGTTGACTGCCCCACACCCAGTGTTAATGATATATACGTCGTCCTCGCGCACAGACTCTGCGATGCGGACACTTGTTTCGCCAATCCCACTGCGAGTGATTTCAGCCTTTGAAAGAGGTAATCCAATCCTGTAATCGAGAATTCACCCAAAAGAAGACTAGAGCTGGTATGAAGATGCTTTACCGTCTGGCTATGATCTCCGCGAGTTCAGGATGGCTAGTCCCTGCATAAAAAAAGTTGACCAGATAGATAAAGTACCCCTTGGTCATTATACACACCCGAGAAAATCTTGATTCCGCTTCCATTCAACATGGTTGTACTACAGCGATAGAAAAGCCAATGTACATGAAATAAGTTAGGTGTGAAGCGGTGAAGGAAGTGAATTTGCTGAGTCAGCGTTTTTTTCAAAGCATCAAGTTTTGGATCAAGACAAGATCTAAGCATCCGACATGGTCGTCCTTGCTCATCAACTATTCCCTTATTGACGTCCCCCTGAAACGTGAGTTCACACAAATCGCCGTAAGCAATGTCTTTCTTGCTTACATATTATGATGATTCTGTCAGTGCATGTGAATTCGTGTTTGAAGTCTCCACCCAGTCAACCGTCAATGGCCTCACCAGATTATAGCAGCTTAGGGTTCAAGGACATTATAGTCTCTTTGGAGGGAGCTATTGTAGTAATCATACTCAATCGCTCGAAGCAGTGAGTATCTGTTGTGCACGACATGCAAAATTTGCTCATATATCATAAATCGTGTCTACATAGGAGAAACTCGATAAATAAAAATATCCTTCTCGAGTTGAAAGAAGTGTTTAAGCTGTGCGACAAAGATGATCGGGTGCGTGCCGTCATCCTCACTGCGGACCCATCAGCGCCAGCCTACTGTTCCGGTGTATGCGGAGTTCCCTCTCAATGCCAATTTTAAATTGATGTGTTCACTCCAAGGCTGACATTTCTGGAGGCTGGGACTTGCTATGGGAGGAGGAAACTGAGAAAGAAGGGGACCATGGTTCGTGTCGAGCTTTGCGTTGTTCAGCACTCATAAACGAGTGTTCAAAGCTCATCGAGACTCGGGTGGTACCCTTTCTATCGTGATCTACAGATGTCGTAAGATAACCATTGCAGCGGTGAACGGCCACGCTGTACGTGTTAAAAGATCATCGTCTGGCCATCTCATCGCTTATCTCCTTCAGGCTGGAGCAGGAGTTACAGCTTTCCAACTTCCTTTTGACTTTCGCTTTGTCTGGGCTGGGGCAAAATTAACTTTTCCATTTGTTCGTCGCGGAATTGCAGCCGAAGGCATGTAGTCCATTTGAAACTAAAGATTCGACATCCTGATGGAACCTTCCAGCGACATCGACTTACTTGTTACCTCGCTTGCTCGGGCACTCACGAGCGAGTTCTCTCCTTTTGACAGGCGCTACTGTCACTGCAGATTCGCCTGTCATTCACGGCCTTTACCAGCAAATCATTGCGTCACGTCAGGACGTCTTTCCGACAGCAAGAGCTTTTGCTGAGGAGCTCGTGTCGAATACTTCACAGCCCTCTATAGCATATACCAAGGCATTAATCCAGCATCCTGGAGGTTCTATTGAAGAGAATCATCTTCTTGACTCAATGGCTATACGTGTTCTTGGGAAAAGCCGGGATGCCGAAGAAGGAGCCAATTCTTTTATAGAGAGAAGAGTACCCAAATTTACTGACACTTTATCTGAGACTGCAAAGCGGTTGCCGCCTTGGGTTAGTGCATTCCATCTATTATTCCGTGCAAGCTGATACATGGAGAAGTGGCGTCCCTTGGATATTATCCCTTCAAAGTCTAAGCTTTAAGCTTCGGTCTGAGAATCGATATTGAAATTGATATGGAACTCGGGCCGGAGACGGCACGTGAAGACTGTATATAGTATATATGACGTCAATCCAGAACATTCGACTCGGCTGTAGATGCAACTCGTCAATTCTGAGGTAGACTATAAAACCATCCGTTCCGAACGTTCATCTCCCAGACATGACTACCAACTTCGACTTCACTGAGAAAACCCAGCAATCTCTGCTTGATGCCTTTCAGCTCGCTAAAGATTATGCAAATGCTCAAGGTAAATGGTTTCTATCTTGTTTCATGCTCAGTCTTTCCAATCTTCCACAGTTTACCCAGCACATATATCTTTTGTTCTCATAAACGAGGGTGCCGGAGAAGCTATTCCTGGAGTTCAAGCTTCGGGAGGGGCCATACCGCTATTTGTTTCCGTGATACAGAGAGCTGGAGGGGACCCGGTACGGACTCAAGCCGCTTGCACTGGACTTTACAGACTGTGTCTTTTCTAGGTAGCTGTTAAACGCGCGCTTCAAAAGGCTATAGTCCGCATTCCTACTCAGAGTCCACCTCCCGACGAAACATCACTGAGCTCGGCTGCGCTGAAAGTTCTTCGCGAAGCTCAAAGTCTGCAAAAGACCATGCATGATTCATATCTTGCACAGGACCATCTACTTCGAGCTCTCGTGAAGGACACCACTATATCTAGTCTTATGAAGGAATTGGGGCTTACCGAGGCCAGCCTTGTGACTGCTATCGATCAAATTCGAGGAAATCGTCGCGTCGAATCAAAAACTGCCGAGCAAGGCTTCGACGCCTTGGCAAAATATGCTGTTGATCTCACAGCCTTAGCTGAGGAGGGGAAAATTGACCCTGTTATTGGCAGAGATAATGAGATACGACGTGCAATTCGGATCTTGTGCAGAAGGTTTGTGCATCTCGGCTTTTTAATCGATTATCAAAACACCTTTCAACATCTTCCAGGACCAAAAACAACCCTGTACTCATTGGTGAGCCTGGTGTTGGCAAAACCTCGATTGCGGAGGGTCTCGCTCAGCGTATTGTCAAGCGTGATGTTCCTGCCAGTCTTATCGCTCGACTATATTCACTTGATATGGGTGCTCTAATGGCTGGAGCGAAGTACAAAGGAGAATATGAAGAAAGAATTAAGTCAGTTTTGAATGAGGTGGAAAAGGCAGCAGATGAGGGCGGTCCAGGAGTAATTCTTTTCATTGATGAGCTACACCTCATCATGGCAGGACGCGGCGGAGAAGGAGGCGGTATGGATGCTGCTAATCTCTTTAAACCCCTTCTCGCTCGTGGCAAGCTACGCTGCATCGGTGCAACAACTCTTGCCGAATATAGGAAATACATTGAAACAGATGCCGCTTTGGAGCGGCGTTTTGCGCAGGTCATTGTTAACGAGCCTACGGTTCCAGAAACTATCAGCATTCTTCGCGGTATCCGTGAAAAGTACGAAGTCCATCACGGTGTGCGCATCCTTGATGGGTCTCTCATATCTGCTGCGCAACTTGCACATCGTTACTTGACGTCCAGACGACTCCCAGACTCGGCGATTGACCTTGTGGATGAAGCATGTGCCAGGTTGGTTTTTCAGCACAGTCTGACCGTTGCCTGACAATAAATCATACTTGCAGCGTTCGTGTAACACGAGAGACGGAACCTGAAGAGATAGACACTTTACAACGCCGAAAGCTGGAACTTGAAGTTGAAATACATGCTTTAGAACGAGAGAAGGATACAGCTAGCAAGGAGCGCTTGCAATCTGCTCGAAGGGCCATCTCGGAGGTTGAGGAGAAACTCCAACCGTTGAGGGCCGCTTATGAGAACGAGAAGAAACGGGGTGATGATATGAATGAGCTCAGGAGGAAAATCGATGAATTAAAGGTTAAATTTCAAGACGCTGAGCGACGGTAGGTCATTTGGTCTTCCATTCTCCTAATTTCGAACTCATTTCTCTGTAAACAAGGCATGACCTTGAGACTGCCTCCGACCTGAAGTACTACGCGATTCCTGATCTTCAATCCCGTTTGGAAAAATTGGAGGTGCAGAAAGCTGAGGAGGATGCTGCAGTTGGCAGTGGCGCGGATACGGTCACGCCTGAGCAAATTGCCGAGATTGTCGCAAGATGGACATCTATTCCCGTCACTCGACTGGTTTCGACTGAACGCGAGAAATTATTAAAGATGGACAAGGTGTTAGGTAGCAGTGTCATCGGCCAGAATGACGCTGTAAAGGCTGTTGCCAATGCCATACGACTGTCGAGGAGCGGGCTTCGTAACCCGAATAGACCAGTAGCGAGTTTCCTCATGGCTGGCCCTTCTGGGACAGGAAAAACATTGCTCGCAAAGACGGTAAGTATAGGAAATCCATCTATAATACGTCTGAGTCTGAATCCTTCTCAGCTTGCCTCACTTTTGTTTGATTCGCCTGATGCAATGATCAGAATTGATGGTTCCGAATACTCGGAAAAGCACTCAATATCACGCCTCATCGGTTCGCCTCCAGGGTACGTGGGCTACGATGCTGGAGGCCAACTCACAGAATATGTGCGGCGGAAACCATATTCTATTGTCTTAGTCGATGAAGTTGAAAAAGCATGCCGGGAGTTTGTCACCCTGTTCCTACAAGTCCTTGACGATGGTCGTCTCACCGACGGCCAGGGCAGAGTGGTTGATTTCCGAAACACCGTCATAATCATGACCTCTAATCTTGGTGCATCTTATCTTAATGATATGGGGGAAGGCCCAGTCCGCCCAGAAACGAAGTCATTGGTTATGGGTGCAATACAAGCACACTTCCCTCCGGAGTTTGTCAACAGGATCGACGAAATTATAATATTTGTGGGTATTTGCAATTACGTATCGGAAAAAGATTGTTGACGCGTTTTCAGCGTGCTCTATCTCGACAACACATCCTAAAGATTGTCGATCTTCGATTAAAAGAAGTGGAAGATCGTCTTGCAGATCGCAAGATTATACTCAATATCGATGCCGAAAGTAAGAACTATCTGGTTTCAGCAGGATACTCGACCGCGTATGGTGCTCGTCCCCTAAACCGAGCGATTCAAAGCGAGCTTCTCAACCCGTTGTCGGTGATGCTCCTTTCGGAACGCATTCGTGATGGTGAAACTGTACGGGTCCGCTTCGATGGCCCCCGTAACCGGCTCGAGATCATACCCAACCACGAAGGCATCTCCGTAGAGGATGGCATGGACGTTGACGACGACGACGACATACAGATTGAAGAAATGGATTAATAACAACTGTAATTTTAGAGTGACTATATGTACAGAACGAACCTACTTAGTTTGTTACCCATGACCATGACTTATGTAAATTAAGCATTTAGTCACATGATCACGCAACGATTCTTGGCCTGGAGTCGCCAACGACAGGCTATGTCTATGACTCTGTGCAGTACAAAAGTCTCCATTCCTTTGGGTATCGTCATCGGTCTCCTCGCTTCATTTGTCCAATCTCTTGGTCTGACTATTCAACGCAAGAGCCATGTTGCGAATCAGCTCCTGCCTGAACAACAGCAACGTGTCGAGCATCAGAGACCGTAAGCTTCGCCCTCAATTTTCTCAACGTCCGCCCTTTACGTGTTTCTCCCCGTGCTCATACAGACTGTGGTTGTTAGGCTTTATCGTATTCATTTCCTCCAACGTCATAGGTTCTCTTGTACAGATCGCTTCCCTCCCCGTGGTGATACTTGCGCCTTTAGGTGCTGTATCTCTCCTTTGGAACGCATTTTTTGCCCGCTTCATTCTCAATGACGTCTTCTCTCCATGGATGGTTCTTGGTACCATCCTCATCGCTGGGGGTGCTGTGCTGATCGCGTTTTTCGGTATTGTACCAGAACAAACGCGGTCGCTTGAGGACCTCCTCGTTCTTTTCAGCAGGCCCGCGTTTGTAATATATTTCTCCATATTAGGTTCTACGGTCTTGGTCTGTCTTGTAACCGTATGACACATTATTTCTCCCTTTACATTGACGATCTGACGGTTCAATAGACTCACATAGCAGATTTCGCTCTCTCTCGCGGAGCATCTCAATTCAATCTCCCTTTATTTTCGTCCTCCTCGGATACCCATTCTGCCCATGCTCTGATTCCTTCCTGCCATGCAACAGTCTTGTCAACAGGTCTGCCGCCGCCAGCTCCAGTGACAGATGTTAACTGTTCAACGGAACGGACGCCTCTTCTTGGGCGTTCAGAAATTTCACCGGCATTTTCTCTATACCATGATCGTGATACACGATCCATCAACCGCACACGCGTTCTACTCGCTATCTCATATTCCTCTTTCTCCGGCATCATCTCCGGCATGTGTCTCCTTTTTGCCAAGAGTGGCGTTGAGTTACTTCTTCTGACATTGCGAGGTCAAAATCAATTCTGGCGATGGCAAGCATGGGTACTTATTATCGGCCTCGTTGTATTTGCATTATTGCAACTATGGTATTTACACAAGGCACTGATATTAGCTGATCCGACGCTGGTCTGCCCGTGTAAGCATCCACTGATTTAAGTCCTTGAAATCTTTTTGAACATTCTACTAGCGGCCTTTTGCTTCTATAACGTATCTTCTATTGTCAATGGATTGGTTTACTTCAATCAATTCTCTCTTATATCCTCTCTCCATCTCTGTTTGGTTGCTTTGGGGACGACGATCCTTCTTGGTGGTGTCTGGATTGTTAGTGTGCAATCTGGTGTCAAAGAGCAGGACATCAAGACATGGAGCGAGAGTGACGAATCAGATGTTGATGAAACATCCACTGTGAACGAGTGTTCCTCCAACGTTGAAGAGGTCCCTCATATCCCATCGACGATTGAATTTCATTCGATTGCGATGGAAAGAGGAACAAGATCAGAGTCTGACATACCCGACCTCACGAGAGTAGATCATTCTGCTCAAGAATTATCAGAGCCTCCGCGTTTCGGCTCCTGTCATTACCTTTCTCGTGAAAGGATAACATCAATTTCATCCCCATCGCGAGTCAACCATCGACGGCGGACAACATTTGATGAAGGTGTGGCTTCGGCCTCACACAGGCGCCCGCCGTTGCTACCCATCAACACGCTAGGCACAGGGTTTCAGATTGGACTGTCACCTATCAGCCCAGGTTTCGCTATCCAATCACAAGGAAGGAGGATGAATGGGCGAGGTATCGCGGGTGTCATGGTGCACGATCATGAGCGACAGAGGCGGAGAACGGTCAGTGAAGGTGATGTGAGGAAGGATGACTTGACACCAAACAGAGGTGCTGAGCGAGGAAACGCAGAAGAGGAGGTCAGTGGGCAGGGTGTGGCGAGCCACGCAGAGGACAAGGGGAAGTGTGGTTGGTTACGATATGTCAGACGAAGATGACAATAGAGTATATAGAGGTCGACGTCAATCACAGACAGACTCGCGGGAATGGAAGAAGATGAGGGCGCCGGAGTACGGTCACGTGACGTGATTTTTTGTGTCGCGCCTGGAGATATAAAGACCCGAGACTTGGAAATTGGCAGTGGTCCTGCCTTGTCCGCTGCCCCCCCACGTTCCTTACCGTCCTCATGCCCGTTGCCCGTCTCCATCCCGCCCCCGCCGTCCCTGATAGACTTCTCAAGTCGTCGATGGTGGACGCATCGCTTTCACTCTCAGCAATCAATGCCGGCCGTATCACCGCCTCAGGCACTCCCATCATTAATATTTCCGTACAGAACGATATTCCCTCATTACACATCAACGCCACCCTTCCCGCGGATGAGGCACTCGCCGACGAACTTGACTACATCACCGTGACTGCACCAAACAACCCCAACAACCCTAACGACTCTCTTTCTACTGCCGTCCGTCCCGACAAGGCCTCTCGCATCCTTGGCATCAAACACCGGCAAAGCATGGAGCCTATACCAGCGTCTGCGCGCAATTCTCTCGTTTCCACTCGTTCTCTGCGCGACCCAGAGCCCATGCCCTCCTTCGTGCCCTCTCTTCCCCTCACATCTCTCTATGTCGTTTCGGGCCTCCCTAAGTCCCCCCATACTTGGACTCTCGCTGATCCAGATGCAGTGCTTGGTCTGCACCACTGCGAAGGAGCTGTCAGTCGTTGGTGGCGACCAGAAGTCTTGGGCAGCACTGTTAGTCCCGGCGCGGGTGGCGGCAAGAAGAAGAAACGGGGCAAGGGTGAAGAAGTCACCAAAGGGGCTGGTGCCCTTTCCAAACAGGAAGTTGGCAAAATGCTTTCCAAGGCCCTCAAAGTGAGTCTTGGTAGATTGTAACGATCTTGACCACTGACCTATCCACATCAATAGCTTTCTTTTACCCGGGAAGTGGAAGTAATCGCGTCGACCCTCCAGCCAGCTTCCACTATCCATACATTCACTTTTACCCTCCCGGCTCCAAACACCCCCCTTGCACCGACGCCGTCAGGAGACCTTCTTCGTGCTTCAGTCCTATCCAGCACAGACAACAGGTCGTCTGCGGCAACTTTTGCTTATCCATATACGGACGATCCCTTCGCTCGACCTTCCTCTGCTTATCTGGGTCCTCCCAGCCTCCTAGGTCATGGCACCAGTTCCAACGCTGTAATCGCGAAGAACGATATCAACCCCTCTGGTTCTAGCACGATCACGTACTATGGCGTGTGCCTGACAGTTTGGTCCCACGCCGATGCAGAACGCAGCACGGCAATCCGCCGTACCTTGGAGGCTGGCCGCTCTCGAAAGGAGTCTGCGCAGTCAATTGTCGCGTCGCGTTTGAAAAACTTACGCGCTGAAGTATCTGGATCCACAAGTGACATCCCTGATCCAACCATTCAAGCAAGACGTACCACGAAAAAGAATGCTCGTGGGCCCTGGGTCGACGTTGAAACTGATGGTGCAGACACGGAAGCTGATGGTGCCATGAGTGAAAGTGACTTTGAAGTGGCGAGTACCGTGGGCCATGGACCTGGAGAAAGTACGCTATTTCTGCCGGGAGACACGGTATTTTGGCTTCCTTACGCCCTGAGTAAGCAATATCCGTCCCCTGAGCGCCTTGATGATGTTCGGAACTTTTTCCTTTTTCAGCACTCGTTTCGCGGCACCCGGTTTATGATCTCATGCGTGACTATCTCACCCTCTCCTGGGCAAGGTTCTCTAAGGATGTTCAGTCTCACACTCTGCAGATATCCAAGATTCTTGCACATCCTGCCCCTCGTGCTGGTGACCTTATCAAACTTGATGCAAGTCCCAAGAGTGACGGCGTCGAATCCAATCTCGAGGTGATTGCTCGCTTCCCTGGTGGCCTGGATTTCGGTCGTGGCCTCGTTGACATTAACTTCACTATGTGGCCCCTCTTCAAGTGTTTGAACATCGATAACATCCTCACAATCTGTGAGGTAAGCTTTCGCATTCTTTTTCCAGATTGTAGAATTATATCTTTCGGTCTATCAGATTGCCCTTGCTCCGACTGGTCGGATTCTTTTCTTTTCTAGACACCCCGCCATGCTTGGAGTAATGCCTTGTCTTACTAAAGCGACGTTTCATTCTAAACCATGTTTTAGATCGCTGTGTTCACGATAAAGTATCTCGTTGAACTGCGAGGCTGGAATGGGATTTCTCTCCCAGCCGTGCATTCTCGAGATGCAAAGATCTACATTGATGATCCTGGTCCCTGGATTATGGGGCTTGCTACCGAAGCGAGGTACAGCATTCGCCCTGCTCCTGAAGTCTGCGTTTGTGATTTGTATGTTTTCATTATCAAATTATATCAATTCTCTATCTCATTCATTTCTACAGAGATATCAATTATTTGTGAGTTCGGCAATGTAATGTGCCTTCCGACGCTAACGCTCACAACTGTTGTGCAGGAGCTGTCCGGTGCCTCCGTCCGGTGTAATTTCTATGAGGCACCAACGTGATAAATACAGGCAAAGATTGTTGGCTGCTTTTGATTCTCATTACCATCCCGATCATTCTGTCCCGAGGTACTTTTTTGATTACGAAAATCGACAATCTTTTGATGCTCTTGAAGTGAATTCAAGGAGGCCTTCCCTGCCGGGCGCTTCAGGCCTGTATGCAAAATACAAACCAAACGAGGCGCATCCTCTGCAGCTGTAGCAGAACAAATCAAACCTCCTGAATGGTGGCACTCGACCCGTATCATTCAGGCATTTGATGCCGTTTTGCAAGACAAAGTATGTTCATATAGTCGTATGTCCCTAGCTTTCTTGAAGAAGCTTTTTCATTTGCAGTACAAGAAACCCTCCTTATTGAAGCGTATCAGTACGTTCGGCACCGTCAAGAGGCCCCCTCAATTGACTGCAGCTGAACAACTGATTCAACACTCCATCCGAAAGCGTGCCACCGCTTTCGTCGACGCTCGTGATGATCTTGAAACCAAGATCGGTCGACTTTCCCGACGACTCAATTTCTTGATGACAGAATCGGATTTATGGAGAGACAAGTTTGTTACCTTTGAGCAATATGCCGAAAAGCTAAGCGCTGAGGCAAATCAACTACGGAACAAGATTAACAAGGAGCAACGAGAGACGAAGAGATTGTCTGGCCTTGTCACTCTGACTGCTGTCGAAAAGAGCAAGCTCCAAAGCCGTACGTTACAGCCCCTTTTTGACCACGATGTGATATCTGAACCTTATATCCACAGAGCTCAGAGAGACGGAGTTCGCACATCAAGAAGCTATTCTTGAACTAGAGCGCATGAAGGAGACGATGGAAAAAATGGAGCAAGAGCGCGCTGAGATGGTCGCAGAAGTAGAAGCCCAGATCGAGAGAGCTCTTGCATCCATGGCCATTGATCTAGATGAATCGGATTGCGCGAGCTCTCGACCAAACAGTCGTCCCAGCAGTCGCCTTTCATCCGTATCCCGCCCCTCCCGCTCGTGTGACACGGCGATAAAGACTCGGTTGCTGCGTTCATTTGGTACAGAAGAGACTCTGGCCGAAACATATGGTGAAAATGAGGATCGAGACCTTCCCGCAAACAACATGACATCAAAGACTAGAGAAACTACTGAAGGCGACAGAAGGATGGTACCAAACAAAAAGAAAAGGTTTTCGGCCTCTGAAGTTGACATACCGCAGGACGGTATGTCGGCCGTCGACGAAGGGATCAGTTTCAAGAGCGACAACATCGCTCAAAAAGTCCTCGAGATCGAGGAAAAAGTGATGTCGCTCGCAACGCCCTAAAATTGATTTGCTGATATGATCGTCATAGCTGGGAAATGCTCTGGCCGCTGAACGTCGTTCGACAAAACGGACCTTCCTTCATGAAAGTGGAGATGAGTCTTCAGACACACCTTCTATTCATCGACGGACTTCCAAAGGTTCTAGATCAAAACCTTCGAGCAAAAATAGAGCTAGAAGTGGAACAGCCTCTTCGACGCAGACTGGCGCTAGTGCCCATACGGATGAAGGAACGGTTGTGTACTCCCGTCCTCTCAAGGCGCCGGCTCCGACAGAACAAGGCAATGATACTCCGACTCGCCAGTCCTTCTCTGATCGGGACGATCAGAGTACGCCAGAGCCATCTACTGGACTAGAAACGCAATCACCATCCAGCAATCCTCGGTATCCACTTGTTCCTTTGTCGGTAACTTCCTCGCTTGCAGCCACTGCGACAACCACAACAGAGGACTCCGACACTGACTTTCAGAGTGCCTACTCAACAAGCCCGGGAGGAAGCTATGGTAGTCTGGAGAATGATAAAGATGAGAATGAGAGTATTGACAAGATAACGTTGAAGGACAGCCTGACTCGTAAACGGTCGACTGTTTCAATCAATGCCCAGCAACGTGTCTTGAGCTCGAGCACTACCCGTGCCAAAACCAACGCCGCAGTATAAAGGACTTCGCATCTATGATACCACAATCAATCGCAACAATAACTTTTTGATTCATCCCTAACGTGCTGAATGATACCCATCACTAACTAATCACTTGTCTGCAAATTTCGTATTTGGTTTACTTACAGGTCTTCTCAACTTGGTCACCTCCTCAGATTCCATTCAATCAAATTCTACATAATATTTTTCAGTTGTGCACCCTTGACTTGGCCTTTTTCTACATCAAGTTACAAATTAGTACTAAGGATTGTAGAAGATCATGCATCCATTCTCTTTTTTGCATTGAAGGCCTTTACAACCGTGGCAACATGAGTGAAAAACCATGATTGAGATTCTTTGTCAGGAATGAACGCAAACTTGTCGTTATCGTCGCCTGCTTTGTGTGCAAAGCGAATTCCAGTATCTTCAACTGTCACCCCTTGGATTTCTGTGAATGACACCTCCCAGTCAAGTCGAAGATTCCTCGACCAAAAGAGCATGACCCTCGAGGCTGTCAGAAGCACAACACTGTCATCTCCTGTGGAATCTATTTGGTTTCAGCGCCTCTCTTATCACCCCCAACAATATATAATGACTGACGGATATGGGCAATATAGGATTCATGCCGATATGCGCCGTTGCTAAGGTCCCTCATCCAGTACTGTCCTAATGCTTCACGGGCAGAGTAGGGCTAGAAAGTAATCGCTTAGTAACAAGGGACGAGAAAAAAGATGGAGCTCACCCGTAATACTTTGTCGGCGGGTACATGTCGCGGCTATTGATTCGTAGTAAGTGGATATCATAGGTTTTCAGTCCTGGAATTTACACATACAAGTCGAACTCGTTCACGACGGGGGCTATCAAAGACAGTGGTTGTATTTCGAATGCCTGGGGTTAAGACAGATTAACAGAGTTGATGAGCTCGCTTGCGCCGTCACCTTCTGAAACATTCGACGCCAGATCAAAGACACCAATCACAGGTTTCGTAACGACACTATCGAAGAAAACATTGGAATTCGAGCAACTGTCAAAAATAATTGCATACCCAATGAGCCCCTTGCCTACTCCTTTGAAAAAACCGATGGGTCCTTCGGAACCTGCGCCTTCGATAGGTTTCATCTGTGACAGAAAGTTCACTGAAATTGAAGCTAGACATGAGTATGCTGCGTCACAGACCAGGACTCCTTCCATTGCGCTAGTGACGCTATTTGCAAAAGCTTCACCCCCAGCTGCTACACCATATCTTCAATGCAATCAGCCAACGAACTTCTAACTTGCTACAGAGCGCACATAGCATGTCTAGGCTTGTTTCTGCGCTGTGCCATCCTCCTTCGAGCTTGGTATTCGGAGTCAAAAGTGGCTGCAGACAATCCTACATGATGACAGAGATTTTAAAAGGAGTTTCAAGTCAAAGTCAATTCAGAAAGACAGATATCGATGTTTTGCCTACCCTTTCCAACACTACTTGTGAACTTTGTCACGCTGTCACTCAAGCCGAAGACGGTCTTCTTAACGAAACTAGCTGCTCCCTATGATCATTAAAAACCTGTTATGACTATACAAGAGGAAAGTCAAACCTTTGCAATGCCAATTCCCAATTCCTTGTTCCCATGCATGACAACACCATGGAAAGGTTCATAGAAGATGTCCGCAACACCAGAACTAACGTTGGTGAAGAGCCCAACTGGGTTACCAATGAAATCTGCTGACCCTAGGATACGATAAAGTTGTCGAAGAATATCTTGACGGTAGTGATATAGGATGCGAGTCTGAAGTTCTGGCATAGTCAATCTCATGTCTTTGATGCCCAAAGCATTCAACTCCAAAGGTGCATCATTGATGTTTCCAACGGTCATAGTGAGGGCGTTGACAACGACGGCAAGAGGGTTCCGAATACTTAATCTGCACAGATATGAGACAAATAAAAGTCGGGAAGGATTCATAGCCAGGCAGACACTGACTTTTCTTCGCTACTGACCCGTTCTGTGCGCATGAATGACAACGAGAGTTTAATGGGTTGAAGCTCTAATATTTCGAAGTATAATTCTTGTCCGACAGTGTCATCAAGTGGTTCCAGAATAGTGTCGATGTTCTGGATCAAAACGCTTCCGAAAGCTCAAAGTCTATAGCGCAATAACAAAGAGAAAATCGCTCACTCCTCTGTACCTCGTTCCCAAGATGTCCCATCAATTTGGATCAGCTCATAAAGAGCAAATAATAGGTCTTCGTCAGCTTCTATAGTTAACGCTTGCAGTAAGATAGAGCAATATTTCACAAAAAGGACCCCGTGTTCTGCCGATTACAATAGATTCATGTGATCTTGGACACTACAAAAAGAAGTGACTCACCCTGATCCTTCAGCCAAAGGACGGAAATCTGGACAGTTGGAAGAGCGGCCACCCCAGTAGATTCTTTTTTCACAGGAGTCGGCTGGATGACTACAGGATACAGTGCATCATGAAGTTGATTGTCCACTTGTACCGTTCCACACGACATATTGAATGCTTGCGCAACGGCACTATTTGTATACTCCATTTTCAGTGCATCGAGGAGAACATACAGAACTTCAACCACTCGTTTGTTCACGAGTGAAACTCCTATGCCCGCTAAATCTAGAGTGAAAGTAAGTATGGGAGAAACTTGTTCGGCTACTGCTTCGAACGCCTCTGGATTGCTAGAAAGGGTGTCCTGCCGTGCGAGTAAGACAGGACTACTTCGTGGACGCGGTTTGTAAACACTATGCTCTGGACTATAATCAGTGATCCGAAGAACCTGTCTATGTCCATTTGCCCGAATATCCAGGGAGACCGCTGTCATCTGATCATCGATCTAGTCTTGACTTGAGCAACGACAGAGATTTCAACGACCCTGTAACGTACATTGAACTTGAAAGGAATTAGAACTCCAATCTCCATGATATCGACGACTCTACGAGCATTATTGATATGCAGAACGATCTTTTTGTCTTTCGCCGCTGGATAGTCCCAAGCATATGGAATAGAGCTGTGACGGCCAACAATATATGTTGGATATGCCTTAGCAGAGGGAACTTGCTCGTAAGAATTGATATCCTGAAAGGCACGAAAGGTGTTAAGACCTTGAGAAACGATCGATGAAAAAGATTTACCTGCTGACAGAGTCTCACAGTATATCCACTGTCATTTTCAATGGTGAATGGCCACTCCTGAGACTGGGAAAAAGATACAGAAATAGTAGAACCGTCGATACGAACATCAGCGCGTACGAGCCCAAACTCGCTTACGCCGTGATTGGGTATTCGTAAACGAAAGTAAACAGTGCCAATGTCTTCAACATTAATCGGCGAAGACCTTGAAACGTTAAGTACCAAAGAACAAGCCATGCACTAAGATCATAACCACCATTGAGCATTCAAACCAGGATATGCTATCGTAAACAATTTTTCCTCGGCCATTCGCATGACATGAACAGGCCTTCGTTCTCCTGGTTCAATAAGAGGTCGATCTCGTGGAGGGGCGCCATGTTCACGGAAGGAGATAGCTTTAGAAAGATTGTTCTTTATCATGAACCTTGGAGCCAAAGTTATAACTTTCGTCAACTTGTACTTGCCGATCCCTTCGCTCCAAGTTAGGCCAACATGCACTTCGTCTGATTTTTGTTTTTGAGAGCGAATTACAAGCGCCGTTTCTGCCGCTGGAGCTTCGACACTGATGATCTACACCACTGTCATGAAACCCCCTCCTACACAGCGTCAAGTTGCTTACCTTGGACCACGCCGAGTTACCAACCATGAAAATGTATTCGTGACCATCTTGAGGATGTGAAAGCACTGTAACATAAATTGGACTATACATGAAGTTGCAAAAAGCGAAAGGCGGGACTTACGGAAAGGGAAGGCTTTTGCAAGCGTGTCTGGTTTTAGATTATCAGGATATGTTGTTGTTCAGCGAGAAGATCCACTTGACCTGGCTGTATTTCTCCAGCAACATCCTTGGAACCCGGCCGAGTGGAACGGGCTGACTTCACGGAAAATGGAAGCCCAGTCTTGTTGATGACAATATAGGGGCAATATATCTGGACTTTAAAAGCGCCACCAGATTCGGGATATCGGCTGAAGATTCGTAGGCCCTGAAAGGAAAGTGGAATAAAGAAAGAGAATCTCTTACACATAATTTAACCTTAAATGCAATTTCCTGTTCTGCTGGTCTTGCAATATCAAACGATCCTCGATGTCAAAATCAGAGTGCCCGTCTGTGTTGATTATCGCAAAGTCACTTGGCTTGAATACTTTTGAAACGTTGACGAACTGAAAGAAGAGAAAGATTGAAGATGTGACCTACCGGAATCTTGGATACTGATGTTGAGAAGGACGAAATGACTGAGCTCCACTGAATGGACTGGCATAACGCCACCTTTTCTCAGGTAACTTCGCCAATTCTGATCGGTATTTTTATCGTAGATTCGGTATTCAAGGTTGTAGGGCAACAAATTTTCAAGCTCAAGAGGGGCCCTGAGTTTGAGATTGATTTTCGGAACCATCCTATATAATGATTTAGGAAAGCATGATATAGATGCATGACGGCGTGACTCACCCTACAACACAGTCATTTAAGTCTGCTTTCACCCAAGCTTGAAAGCGGAAGGCTGCTTCATTAGAATCGGTATGTGGGCATTTGATAGTAAAGCTTTTCTTCGTCAAAAGGCCCTCAAAGCGTATAGCGGAACACCATTTGTAACCAAAACCTTCTACAGCTCAAAGACTGCATCAACAATTTGCTGGCTTTGTTTAGGATCTGGACATACGATCTGGCTGAATTCTTATTCTATTCTGTGTGACAGCCTCGATAGGCAGGGAATAGTCTTGCCCTGGAGCGATCTTTTCCAGCGAGTAGACCGGATGTCCTGCGTCATCTACAACAGTCAGTTCCAGAGGGTAAAGTGTTTGATTTTCGATTTGATATGTGGACCGGATTGTGATAACTTTGACATTATCCACAACCTTGACTTCGCAAAGCAATCGGTTGGAGTGCTTTGTTCGAGGGCGTAGCGAGAAAACAAATTCTCCTTCACAATCAACGCGAATGTTGCGTATTTGTTCCCACGTTTTCCCAACAATTTGGAGACCAATACTATGTTGACCAGAAGAGACGTGCTGTATGGAAATTAATCAAGAAATGATGAGGATAAGAAAAACTGACCTCTCTCATTGTCTTCCAATCGTCAAAACGCCAATCCGCGATCTCGTCATTCAAGATTTTTGTAGCTCCCAAGTCCTTGTTTCCCGAGGTGCTCTCCATATCAGACCAGACAAGTATGGCCGAGCCTGTGCGATTCCTGATGCGATATGGCGCATAGATGCCACGGGATTTCTGCAGTGGTTGATCATCCTCGATACCCGATAACTTCACAGAGGTCGTGATCAATTCCGCCAAGGTGGCGCTGAAATTGACATCCAAGCGCTCACGAGCAGATAGTGTTACATTGGTACACGAGGTGGCGTCTTTGGAAATCTATTGTTAATCAGAAAGTGGACGACAACGATGCACAGCCTACACACCCCAATTGTAAATACCCAGGGATCGATCACTAGACAGGTGAGATTGATTTCATTCTGAGACCTCATAAAAACCGTGCACGTACAAGGTTCCCAGTGAGAGTTAGTCAGGTTCCAGTAGGTGACCTGTATTGCCATAGTCGTCGTTGCTTGAAGCTACCAAAACTACATTAACTCAAGGAGGCAGTAATCAATTGACGCAGACCTCTCCGGACCAATCTTTGGCACCAAGGATGAATGGCTTCATCTTCAAATGCAACATGGGCTGCTCATTCATGTCACTGATGAGCACAAAACGAAATCCATCAAATGAACCAGTCAACTGGTGGATGTGATGAGCGCACATCATATGTGCAAATTAGTTTATATCACCTGTTCATTTGAAACGAGGACATGGGCATTCCCAAGTGTTGTATCCCGCGTTCCATGTCTGGCAGAATTTGAACTCGACGTAGATGTTGTAGTATTGGCTTCCGAACAATTCTGAGTGTTTATTGAGCCAAACAGAGAGATAGCTTTATTGATAATGGAAGTTATCATATTGAGATCACCGTATGATGCTCGAAAGATTATAGGCTTAACCGCAATCTCAATGTTTGTCATCTTGTGCGATACAGATGACCTGCTGTCGAGGGACATCGTCAAGTCAATATCGTCCAGGAATCGAACACTTTCTGAAACCTTCCCCATCTGCATGAGTGACATCCCCAGACGGTTCACGGAAAGCGCCATGATGCCCTGGAGGATATATTATCATGACAATCTCTGGAACGGTATCTCGAGAGAGAAATACCTGTTGTGACAGGACTATTTGATCAACAGACAGTGTTATCGCCTGACAATTAGAATCCAAATCATTCTCGAGAACGCTGACAGACAGGTCATGAAGGTCTATGCGAAAGTTCATATGACCATTCCGTGTGTCGTTGGCCAATTCGGAAGGCACTTGTTCTTCACCCATACGAGCAGATTTCAACAGATGTGCGCTTGTGAAGAACTCAAGTAGAGCGAAGACCGGGTCAATGGCGAAGAGAACCTTAGGGGAATCGATAGAGAGGACCAAGACACTGTCAGTTCCTCCAGACATCGTGTAGAGTATCATGAATTGATTTCGGTCATGCTGCGCAGCGGGTATGATTTCCCGAAACCTTGTGTTTCCAGGGCGGGTGTTGCTCATTGTGAAAGATCGTAAAATGACTTGAACCTCCCCAGAACCATCTGACAAAGATTTGAATCGTAAAGTATTATCACTGAGAGAAAATCTAGCAATTCCATGAGCTCTTAAATTGGTTTCCGCGGTAGCCTTGACGTCGTAAAGATGAAGCTTTATCACATTGACTGAGACAACAAGGTCAAGTGATGTCCAATTCTGTTTAGTGGAAGCTGAAGCTGGCATCCTGAGCTCGGGCTCCAAGTCAACGGTAGCTTCCGAAAACTTCGTCGTGTTCAGGGCGATTGTTGAAGATTGTCCATTTGAGGAAGTTTCAAAGAATTGTAGAACGGATTCCGAGAGTTTAACAAGTAATTCATACTGCACCTGAGTGAGGTGAAGTTTGACATCGGAAACATTGATGGCAACCTACATGCATTAGTTATAATATAAGTCCAATACACTTAATATGTCGGATGAAACGAAGAACCTTTGTGTCCGGGGAATCACGATTAGTTTCGCGATCAATGCCGGTAGTTTGAACAATGTCTGCGTTGATGTCAATATTTTCAATGATCTTCAAGGTCGACGCTTGATCATAATAAAAAATTGATACAAGTTGCACCCCAGAAAGACTAGCAGCAATTTTGTTCGCGACGAGATCCAACGAATTTTGAGCACTGATTTCACCTAATTTCATCACGAGAGTATTCCGCGATTTAGATGAGTCTGAGGGAAAGACAAGGATGGGAGTCTTGATAGAAATTTCAAAGTGCATTCTTTCGACAGTTGATGCTGATTGTACGCGTACGGCAGCTTGAGCAGCAGCATCATAGAAACCTTTTAGTTTAGCGAGCTGAGTGACAAAAAGATAGATGTCACGAAGAGGTTCCTCCAGATAGTGAAGCTTAACTGAAGCGGCATTAAGATACACCGAAGACTTGAACCCTGAATAGGACTCTTCAGCGGGATCAAAAGTCTGATATCGGAATTCGGCAAAACTTTGGCCTTCAATCGACATAATGTGATTGAATTCTTCCAGTATAGCATACGTTTGCGTATCATTGCTAAGAGCGAGACTGCCCAATCGACCTGTGACGCAAAGAGCTTGGGGACTCAAAAAAACTGTCACATCGGCGGTAGACAGAGAAAGAGTAACAAAACTGCGCGATTCGTGTACCAGAACGACTGTTTAATCAATATATCAGATACAGGAGTCAAAAAGTCTGAAAATGCCTGTACCCTGTACGCTTGCAAGCTTCACAAGAATCCGCATTTTTCCTTCTGCACGATTATTTGATTGCTGGATTTCCTGGATATCTTGGCTGATTTGGTTTCCGCCGGCCATTGTTTCATGGCCATCCTGGGATGCGAATGTAGTCATTACAAACTCATACAGAGAAATGACCGGCTCTGGAGCCGCGCGAAATATGAATGTAGACACTCGGAAATCGATGGTTTGATCAATACAATTAAAGACAGAAGCGAACTCAGGAGATTCTTTTTGCACTTTGGTGTATGTGACCATGAGTAGATCTTGATGAGCCTGATGTGGAGAACTCGTGTCGGCGGAGGAAATAAACTTGAGACGCTGTGGCATGCATTGCTGGACAAGGTCCAAAGCGAGAGATCTTTTGAGGAGACGTCAGTCACACCATGACACATGCAGAAGGGTGTCTTGGGACACATATCGACATACCGTAGATTGATATCGACTGCCAAATCGTACTTGGAGTGTACGAGAGCAAGCACGAAACGTTCAAAACAGATCTCACCCAGGGGTTTCTCCACATCGTCTGAAATGGACTTTGAGACCCTCGTTCGAAGTTTGTCCACCTGAAATTTGAGTTCAAACACATGTTGATGTAGATCTGGAAACTGTCTTGGTATCAAGTAGTGTTCAGGTTCAGGTTGTGACAAATTACCCCATTAGTTCCGTCATCGGCTTCGAAAAATAAATCTTCATGAGAGGTGTCATCGTTATTATCGACCACATCACCGTCGACTTCCACTACATAATCTTTGTTGGCAGGGCCAAACAGCGCATTCGGCAATGGGAAGGAGACGGGAGTCGAGTTCGCCATGCCAGACACATCAACTTCGAACTCCGTTCCATTTACGAATTTCGGTATACAGACATCGATCAATCGCATCAAAGCCTTGTACTTTTGGTCGGAAAAATTAACTGTAAGCGATGGAAGCTTGCCGGAAACCTTGAAGCGCGCGAGGCTGGCAACAGTTGGAACGATTGAATTCTGTACTTTGAAATCAATGGTGATTCTTTCCAAAAGGTGCAGGCAACCGCTGGAATCGTTATCAAGGGCGTCTAAACATGTTTTCAGATTATTACCGATGATGAACTAGAAGACAATGAGTACTGTATGAACGACAATAACACTCTCGCAAACCTGGGCTGCATCCAACTTGAGAAGAAACTTGTCATACATAAGCGATTCAAGATACTCATAATCTTGATCCTCATATTTCTTATTACGCTTCAAGTGAAGGAACTCAGTAGCACCTTTGTTGACCAAATCACTCTCGATTGAGATGTGACCCGCGTCAATGATTAGATGATTGCAATCGTGAGATGTCACACTGGGGGGAAATGGTGAGTGTGTCGCATCAGTGAAGAGACTAATGGCATACTCTTCTGGGATGATAATTATAGGTGCATTCATGTTGACATGAATGTTAATCGTTTTATGAGT
Organism: Termitomyces sp. T69sscA; assembly: GCA_017657225.1. Lineage (NCBI taxonomy): Eukaryota > Fungi > Basidiomycota > Agaricomycetes > Agaricales > Lyophyllaceae > Termitomyces > Termitomyces sp. T69sscA. The sequence continues at coordinate 79,119 of JAGGAQ010000030.1, forward strand.
TTGCAACGCGAATTCCAAGCCAGCTCGAGTCTCTTTGCGCAGTCCTTCGAGCGTACGACTTGCGACGCTCTAAATTCTGTAAGTTAAACGACACTGGATAGAAAACCAATGGCAGCTGACCAATAGAGCTTCGATGGACTCCAGCTGGCTAGCGGGGGGCTTCAGAAACTGGTAAACAGCTTCCACATAACTCCTATGATATATGATCTCGAGAGGCCGCATACGCATGATCAAAGCACTGTCTGCTGTCTCATCCGGAGGGTTCTTTTCGAACTTGACGGAAAAAAAAGGTTCATTTCCGAGTTTTCCTTCTGATGTACTCAGAATCTTGTCTGTGGCGTTGTTGTACCCCTCTTTAACTCGAACGATTTGGTGATAGAGGCTATTAATCGTAAAGTTATCAAAAACTCCTAGTTTTCCCAATGATATTGAAGCTTCAAAGCTGCAAGGTCGCTGCAGAAAACTAGCCTGGAATATGTCAAAAACCACAGACATGACCTCCTTAGCGTCACCGAGAGGATTAGTCCTAAGTGTAAATGATCCTTTGCTTAATATTGTGGAAATTCGGGCCTTGAGAGAATCACGTGGGACTTGTAAGGGATCATCGAGGGCTTCCTTCTCGTCATAATCCAGGACGGCAAACAATTCTTTCCGTTGGTCCACAGTCATGGTAGACAAGATGGAATTTTCATTGGAGGTTGCACTCGCCGACGAGCCCCAGAGCCAGTTAGTCCAACTTTGCTGTGAAGCCTGGGTTTTCCTTTCGCCTTCGAGCCTGGCCCGTAGGGCTTGATCCTTGCGTAGACGCGAACGCGCGAGGGACCTGTAGAAACGGATGTCCTCATAGGACAGCTTCCTTTCCAGGGCATCGAGGTCATGAAATTCCTATCAGAAGATAAAACGGCAACATGAAAAGACAAGGGAGGATTTACCGCCTTTGTCAGTACGTTTAAGATCTTCTTTTTAAAGAGGTCGATGTACTGGTTCCTATCGTCTCTGCGCTCGGCGAAATAGCTCCATGTCCATTTGCGATTGCGTTCACGGATTCCTTCTAGAACTACTGTTGCTGCAAATAGTAGCCGACTTTTTCCAGAGCTCATAGAATGATCCCGAGATCGATATTTACTATACTATACAAGGATGTCAGCATTCGAAGCTAGATGTAACGAAAGAGAAATCACCTGACGCTGGCGCACATAAACGTGATACATGTCAAGTAAGGAGATGATGTCCCGATATTGTTTGTCGTCGAGAGCAACACCGATCTCATCGAAAATCAACTGAATGTCGAATCGAGGAGTCTTATCGTTGATTTTATGATTGACGACGATCTAAACCGCATGAAAAGGGAAAACAAGGAGGCAGAAAAACAACCTACGCGTCCCTCCCCAGACACTGGCTTCAGGATGAACTGGTGGGGACTATCACGTTCGCCGTGCGATATCTGGGAAAATTGACCCGATTGATTGGAGGCGACAAAAAAGGGCTAACCATATTACAAATTCTTTTCTGAAAATCAACAGAGGATAGTTCTGCAACACCACGAGAGTCTGTATCGAAGTACAGCGCCAATGATTGCAAATTCGCCAGCTAAGAATGAGACGGTGAATAAACGAGTTGTGCGTGAGGACCTTGTCTACCTTATGGATTGCCCCAGCCGTGCTCTCAATAAATGCTGGATTCCAATCTCCGTTGACAGAAACCGCTGTAAAACCAGAGAGGGTGACACCGGTCGCAAATGGGTGCTACACGAGATGTCAATAAAGACAAGCTTGGAAGACGAGTTGACGTACACCTGGAACACTCAAATTATCCTCATAACGTATATGAATATTTCTGATGGTTATCTGTAAATTGTTGATAATCTTGGCAATGATAGATTCCCATAATCCTTGACTTTGCGCTGATCACGTTTAAGAACGAATCAACGTCGATACTGCCTCATTTTCAAAAGACCGCACTCACTTGAAGCCTCTGTCTGACTGCGCATGTGAAGCAATTCTGCATTCTCTATCCTCTCAAGCTTGGCAGCATGAGCTCTTTTCTCGTCCTCTTGGAGATCGTGCAAGGTTTCGGAAGAAGGGACGACTAGGAGGTATACGTCTTCAACTAGAACTTCCACCGGTTGATTGCCAAGGTTAAGCCAATGAAGAGAGAGAGATAGCTTTCCCAAGTGTCCTGAATTGAGCGTGATTGGTAATATGTCCTCTTACTACATATGATATACCTTGAAGGACATCCACTGGCAATCTAAATTTGTCTAAAGCATCTTTTTTGAGTCGTAAATTGTTAAGGGTAAGTTGACCTATATGATATTGACAAGGTGTTAGACCGCGTCATATGTCGACGTACCTTGCCCAATTCCGTAATTTACCTGATCGAGGTCGAGGTTCTCGACATAAGGAGCCAGAATTCGATTGAACAACTGGTCGAAGTATTGATTCAAAAGCCAAGAAAATTCAGTCTAATATCCGAGCTCACCACATTCAGAACCTCCTTTCCAGGATCGAGCCACCACATGGAGAGGATAGATACGTGGTGGCAACGTTTTATTCGACTAAATCGTCCGCGTCAGCTGCAATGGAGGCTAAACGCTCGTTATGTAAAGTTGCTGTCATCAACTATTTCGGCTTACATAATTGCCACAATGGTTCGTCATTTTATTCACTGTTCCCTTAGGCCAAGGGATCACGCGTTTCGCAAACGATGATCGGTGCAACGCCTGATGCTTGAAATCAACTCTGTACAACATTAAAGGATATCGACATATGTTTGAGCATCTTGGATTGGATCCTCGTGGTTGCATGTCAGTCATGTAGTCTGGCTGAAAAGATGAATCCTCCTATATCGCGACTGCAGTGATGCCATGTCTTGTGTAAGTGTTGAATTTCTCTTCGCTCGGCTCCGAGATGATTGCCTCTTGTCAAACTTGACCGGTGAGCCTCAGCATGCCGTCTGGGGTCTGAACACTCGAGGGGCCAGTAAAATTGGCCATCCAGACTACCTGTAACTGTCGAGATCTAGGCTTGACTGCTTCCGATCTTTTCCGTGGGTTCCGGTTTGGGGCGTGATGTGACCCAGCTGCGACAGTAGCCATTCGGAACAGAGATAAATATAAGGCTAGGTCCGTTTGCCTACACCCGACAGTTATCATACCCCTCATGGTTTCAGTCTCTCATACCGACATCCCCACTTTATCAACAATTCAGGCAAAAACGTTTCATGAGGTATATAAGCCCCTTGCTCAACTATCCCCTCGCTCGGCCTTACTCTCTGGTGATTACAGTTGGGAAATCTGGGAAATCTATCGGACTCACTCGAGCCATTTACACAGTCAGTTCGGTTTACAGCACCCTCTGTTGTCTCTGATACCACATCTCCAGGTCTATCATACGCTTGGGGGAAAGGGACATCCAGTTGCATTGTGCTATCCCCACATGGAGCTCTTCATCAGACACATGTGCTTATTTGACATCCTCTTCTAAGCCTTGCCTTCACACTGCCTGCAGGTATGGATTTATACGACCTTTATGAACTGCGTACAAGGTTCCTTTCGTTCATTCATAACGTGATGCATAATCTTCGTACTTCGGGGGTGTGTAACTTTGTATCGTAATAAAACGTCTCTGACTGTAACTCAATGTCAGGTTCTCGCTACATATCGCTTAGCACCATCAAGTTCGCCCCTTTGTTTTGTCTGTGCTGTAGCCCCTAGTTTAGAGAGCTCGCGAGTCATTGCTAATGTTTGCAATCAGCTGACAAACGCTACCCTTGGTAAAAAGTGAGTCCTGAAAGTTTTCCATTGTACGTTGCTTGAATTGTCTTGCTAGAGGGAATGTTCTCGTCGATCTTGAAGCAGGTCCGTGCCTACTCGTTGCATAACAACACCAATTTCTTTCTTCCTATGATTCATTGGACTTGTCAACATTCGTGTATGTATATTTATATAAAGTCGGATCACCACTCTACACAATATTGTAGCATACGTCTCAAGCACCTGGATAATTCAACTTGTGAAACCCCCGGAAGTTATGAACCCCTTGCGAACCCCAATGCGTTTAATTGAGAATTAGTTTGGCATGACATAAATCAAGGGTTTACTATTTCTGCTCCATTGCAGCACTAGCACGGCCCATGAAACTGGGTTCAGTTGCCACAATGACGCTCTACAGCCTTGTGATTTCAACAAGCACCAGTCCCCGACCTCCCACTTGTGCTGGCAAGATTACGGCAACTACCACTGATTAAGGTTTTCTTTTTGTAGACTACAGGATTCTGTGCAGAAGATACATGGACTATTAGCGCGAGTGATAGTGATTCTAGTACAAATGGAAGAAAAGTTTTTGTTCTACAAAAATGTGATAACTGGTGGTGTCAATACATCTTTGAAAAAAGTGCTGCTAATCTATCCCAGAAAAATGTCTGGAAGCTCCATGGCTTGTCTGATGCCTGCATCTCTGACCATGGACCTGAGTTTGTTGCAGAATTCACCAGGGAACTATACCACCTGTGTTGACCAAGAACTGGAGCAGTACCTCTGCTTTATTTTGGGCAGGTTCCGCTGACCATGGGGACTCAGACCACTGGGCAAATCCTTACATGGCATGCACAATGCCTACAAACACAATGGTACTGTTGAGAGCATGAGGAATGTGAGACCAGGAGTGGGACCAAAGATGTGAGTGGTGGGGTGAGCAGAAAACGGCGGTCATGCTGGGGCAAGAGTGTGAGTGCCAGGGGTGTGGAGGGAGGTGGGAAGACGAGCGCTGGGGCAAGAGCAAGTTCTGGGGGTGTGGTGGAAGGTTGGGAGATGAGCACCAGAGCAAGAACAAGTCCCAGGGCCAGAGATTGAGAGACTGGGGTGAGTGAAGGGGACTTAGCAGAGAACTTAGAGACTCAAAGTAGAGAGAAAGGGAAGCAGAGATTAGATTGAGAAAGATACAAGACAAGTAGAGATGAGAGATACAAGGTGATACAAGGTGAGTATGGAACAAAAATGAGATAGAGTCAAAAATGGAAACCAGGACACAAGATAAGGGAAAAGCAAAACCAAAACAAGACTAAGGATAGGAAATATGGCAATATCAAGACTAGAGTATTTGATACTACTCTACAACTTATATACTGGGATGGTAGGTAGGCTCTGGGGCACAGGTCTCGGCTCTAGTGACAAGTTGTAGTGCTGGGGCTTGAGATGAAGTCCAGAGATTGTGCGAGATGGCAGTGGAGGTAAATGCAGGTCATGTGGCACAATGGAAGCTCCCAAAGGAAGGCCTTGCTTTGAGAGCATGAAGGCATGGAATGTTGATGAGGCAAGGAGACAAGCAGTAATGAGGCATGGTATATGGAGATCAGACTAGAGGTGATGCATGACCATAATGTGTGATGAGTACTTAGTGGGAGTCGGAGAGGCCTCAGCATGGGCTAGAGGAGAGCGCTGGGGGTTGCCAGAGCAGGCACTGATGTGGTGGCTGTGGGAGATGATGGCCTAGGGGTGCCAGGGGTGGCAGTGGCTGGTGGTGGTGATGGGCGGTGATGGCTGAAGGCTGCCAGAGGTGGTCAGTTGAGTAGTTGTCTGGGCCTGGAACATTGTAGAGGCTGGTTTGGGGAGGTGGGAGTCCCAGGGCCAGGGCTGAGTACTGGAAGTTGGGACTGAGTACTGGAGGCTGGTGGCAGGTCATGACAATTTTGCAATGAGAGGCAAGATGACTGGGACAATCTTTGACCTGGTGCTAAGTTTCAGGACAACAACCATGTTCATGCTGCCACTCAGATGTCTCCCTTCTTTCTAAATACTGGCTGACACCTTCAAATGAGATTTGAGCCTTAGTTATGGCTGTCACAACCCGCTACCGACCTCTGGGACTTAGCCCTGGCTCCAGGACTCCAACCTCCTCAAATCGACCTCCATGACTGTCCCAGGCCCGAACTGCTACTCAACCAGCCACCTTGGCAGCCCCCAGCCATCACTGCCTGTCACTGCCACCAGCCACCACCACCTCCAGCATCTCTCCAGCCATCACTGCCCATGACCACCACATCAGCGCTGGCCCCAGCCATCCCTAATGCTTCTCCAACCACAGCCGCCACATCAGCACCAGCACTGGCAACCCCTAGTGCTCCCCCCAGCCCATGCCAAAGCCCCCATCATGCATCACAACCATGCATCACTGCTGGTCTGACTTCCGCACACCATGCCCCACTTCTGCTTGCCTCCTCACCTCCTCCCCATTACATGTCTCCATGCTTCCAAAGCAAGACCTTCCTTTCCAGAGCTTTCTTTGCACCGCACAATATGTCTCAACCTCCGCTGCCACCTTGCACAATCCCCAGGTCTCACCTCAAGCCCCAGCACTGCAACTCATCACCAGGACCTGGACTTGAGCCCTGGAGCCTACTTACCATACAGTATATAAGCTGTAGAGTAGCAAGTAGTACTCTAGTCTTGATATTGCCGTACTTCCATTTTGTGTTTTGTGTTTTGTCTCTGTCTCTTAGTCTCATGTGTTCTGGTTTCCATTTTCTGACTCTATCTTGTTTCATATTGTACTCATCTTGTATCACTTTGTTTCTCTTTGTCTCTACTTGTCTCATACTTTAAATCTATCTCTGCTTATTTCTTTTCCGCCTCAAGTCTCTAAGTTCCTTTTCTACTCTATCATCTCTTGCCTTCATCTCAACTCATTCCATTTCCTCTTTTCCTTATCTTATCTTGATTCTTTCCTTTTCCAGCTTGCTTAGATCTCCATGTTTCCCGCTTTTGATCCTGAGACTCGCTAAGTCCCTGCACTTGCCCTGGCCTTCTATTTGTTAACCATGGGACATGCTTGTGCACTGGTGCTTGCTTTGCTCTCTCTCCTTACATCCTTGGGACTCACACTTACCCCGGCACTTGTTTTCCACTCCTCTTCCCCATTCCTGGCACTTGTATCCCTGCCTCAATATTACTGGTGATCCCTCACTTGACTCTGCTCATATCTCTGGTTCTGCTCTGGTCTCCTATGTCCTACACTCTTGACAGTACATTGCATCTGTGAACATCATGCATGCCACATAAGAGATTCACACAGTGGACTGAGCCTCCATGGTCAGCAGAACCTGACATGATATTGAAACTCCCCCTTACTCTCCTATTCACTATGACCATTTATACGCACACCTACCAGCCTGCCAGCTATCAGACTGATGCTTATGGAAGACCCATGCCCAAAAACTACTATGCTATGAGTTCCCCACAGCCCCTGTATCTGGCTTCCCTGATTGAATACTACTCCACTCTTGTCCCTAGATATTGGGCCCTGGATCAGAATCAGATACCCTATGGCCTCTCCATCAGTGAAATGATATTCCTCAGAACTGGCGATACAACTCATTGCAAGCAATGGCAGAAATTCATCAATGGATCCTACCTGGAGGTATGCCAGAGACACCACCTGGCGCCTGGGCACCCTTGGCTCTGGCACACACCAGTGCTGCTTTTTTCACCCCAGGCCAATACTATGCCCAACCTGCCCCTGTCCTGCCTCCACCTCCTCAAGATTACTCTGAAACTTACTACCTCCCCTGGCCTCAACCCTCTGCAGCACCACCTATCCACACACCCTTCTCTCCCCTGGGCCACCAATGGGTTGAAGCCTACATCCAACAGCATGACAAGATCCTCCGCTCACTTTGCATATCTTTGGCAGAGTTTGCAAAATGTATTTGCACCCTCCTCATCAACTTAGGACACCACAACCTCTCTGGAATCCCAGAGCAATGGGCCAATTGCCTCCTCAAATCCCATGAGCTCTATTAATGCAGAGCCATCCCTGAAAGCACCTGGAACACACTACAGATGGATCTCAACCTCCAGAACAAACTGCATGCCCTGGTGGATGAGATTCACACCAGCCCTACTTCCTGGCGCTTTGAGGACTCCATGGACCCCATGTGCTCATTCCATATGCAGCACAAGGAACCAATCAAACCCTGAGACCCTGTCCCCACCCCAGTACCCTGCCAGCAGGAGGAGCTCAATGTGGCATCAAACATTCTAAAGGCCCTCAACCTCACTGGAGGACTTTTCAACCAGCCTGCTGCTTGCACTATTGGTCTTTCAGTGTTGATGATGCTCAAAATTGTACCTAGTGGTGTCTGGGTAGGCAGTCACAAGGCATAAAGCGTTGGGCTCGCTAATTGAGGTGAGCTGGGCAGGGTCCCAGAAAACAGGTTAGCGGAGGACAGCAGTAAGGGAGTAGTGAAGGTAAGCTTAGCATAGTTGCCAAGTGTAGGGTGCCTGCTGCAATTGCAAGGCGTAAGAATTCCTAGGACACTGGCGTAGATCCAGTGGCAAGACAAAGGACACTGTACAAAAGTGTGCTTGGCATAGAGTAGACTTACAAGAGACTAGATTGAGCTTTGAAGCCCAAGCGTAAGAGGTGACGGTGAAGGTAACTTGTTATTTTGCATGCTATAAGTACAGTATATATAGTAAAG